>MKEJ01081924.1:0-11255 GCA_001753735.1 Embelia ribes | reverse complement strand
TTGTAGAATGAGAATTTAAAATGAAAAATACTGATTAAATTTCAATGCTATCCTTGTCATTCAATTCTGATAATATTACATCGTACTGTGCTTCAGAAAAAGGAAAAAATAATTTGGGGTCTTATATTGATGGAGCGAATTGCAGCCATGCCTCTTAGATAAGTTTTGCATTGCCAACTCTGAAATGACAGACAAGAGTGATATACTTGAGAATAGTTTTTTTTCTTAATAATCTCCGAATAATTATTTGGATTTATGTTTGCCATAACGTGTTTTACTTGGGATGATCATTGTCAAAAGGTTGTAGGGTCGTTTAACAGCCTATTAATTAATAGTTGGGTTAGTTTTTACTTTTTAGTGTGACTAAGATAACTAGAGATCTTGATTCAGTTTCTGAAAATCTAAAGCTCCAAAATAATTAACTTATGATCATCACTAATAATAGAGACAGTTCCTTGCCCAATATGAAAATGAACTGAGCCGTTTATGAACAAGTTCGGTCTTGTCTCATCAAGAGCTTGGCTCGGGCTCATTCATTTATAAATGGGCTGAACCTGAATAATAAAATAGGGCTCATTAAATAAATTAGTTGAGTTTGAAAAATTCCGACTCTGCTCGTTTTGGACTCTGACTCTTTTCATTCAAGTACTTGTATGTATATCAAATTAGAGGTATAATTCACGGACATAAATACATATATTTTATAATGCACCTAATAAATTAAGAAAAAAATATTATATTATATGAATGAAAATTATTTTAGTAATTTTACCCCTTTATAATTATATGATTAAGTTGAATAAATTATATTATGTCATAATTATTTGATATATTTGATAGAATTATATAGAAGATTCAAGTTGGTAATGTTTATTTTAATGTTTAATAGATCAATGACGAGTAATTTTTATATATTCAAAGGAACCAAAATATTTATAAACATGTTCGGATTGGGCTCGACTTGGACTCGTACTCGTACAAGCTGATATTGTATAAAAAATTAAGACTCGTTAAATATACGAGTCGAAATAAAACTAACCTACGAATAAATGAGGCAGAACTTGAACATGTTAGAAATTTGATTTTGCATGAGTTGAAAGGCATCTACAGAGTAATAAAATATTGAGCTTAAATTTTATCAAATCCCTTATTTAAGAAATTTTATATGCTCTTATCGAAGTAAAGACACAAGTTGCTATATGCAAAAAAAAAAAAAAAATAAATACAAAAATGCGTATCTTTATTCCAGACTCGCTAATATATAGAAATTTATATATAATCAGTGTATTAAAATTTAACTTGGCTTTGCTTACCATTTCACAAATCCAAACATTTGATGGGTACATGAGAGTCTAACGCACAATCTTAAATGTGTTACTTGCCATTTTTTTTTTATTCTCTGACATTTCTAATGTTGAAATTATATTACATGTCATATTGTCCGGTTTGATTTTCGATTTTATTTCTTAATATTACATAATACTATTCTAAATGAGACTTTCTTTTGTCCATATAAAGAATTTGGAGGAGGTGGCTCTAATTCAAAATTTTTTGAGTTGGAGCATGTGTCAAATTGTGAATTATAGAAATAAAATTTTGTAATAAAAAATTATATGGATACTTTTGTAAATGTATATGAAACATTTTGTCTATATGGCCAATATTTTACTTCTTATTGGTGTTAAATAATAATGATGTTAGAGACCCTTGGATCCAAAGAATTTGCTTACTTTGTCTTTTCCAAAGTTACAATGATGATTGTTTCTAAAACGTACAGATAATAAGATCTAGTAAGTGCATTAGGAAACGGTGTACTTTTACCGGTAAAGTACTGGATTTATTAATTTTAGAGACTCTTACTGATCTAGGGATATCATAAGAAATCTCTAACACATAATTTACTATCGAAGATTTAATCGGTTTATTTAAATTATTTCATACTCCTATTTATTTGAGGGGGTTTTATTGAGTTGAGTTGAGAAAACTAAACTAATAGTAAAATATCAAAAATGAAATAGCGGTATTAATTAAGATATTGATTAAACAAAAAATCTAATAAATTATTTTCCTCTCCCTAATTATCCTAATTAATGAGGTCTAAAATATTATTAATCTAGAAAATCACCGATATATATAATCTGGTTTAATTTAATTTAGTGTGTCATCGGGTGATTGTCAGACACCATACCTATGTGATTTCTAAGGTACTTAGATAGATTAAAAATCCTATATTTTTTTAGATTAATGCAATTTTTAAATTAAGTTTATTAAAAATATACTCATCAATTAAGAGTTAGGAAGATTTCGTTAATTTATCTCTATCTCCTAGGTAAGAAAGGAATCTCGCCTAGCATAGTAACTCTAAACATAGTAAAGGATGAATAACAATTCATGAAAGACAATACAAATATGTAAATAAAATTATCAATAATAATTAATAAGAAAATAATTAAAAATAACTTATCAAATTGTATTGAAAAGAATAAAAAAGAAGATGAGTTGTCATTTCTCTAGCCTCAAAAGTTAGACGAGATAAATAATAAATAGCTAAATAGGAAATTATGCTTTGAATAAATAAGTCTCTACACTAATTAAGATTACAAAAACATGTATAATTAAATACTTCCTAATCAGATTCGGAATAAAAATAATGATATAAATCAGATGTTGCATTTTTATCTCTCATGGTTGACTAGTCAACAACATTGCACTACTTCACAAAAAAATTCATAACTCATATAAAATTCGGAATTGAGCTCTGTTTAAACTGTTGGAAAGATAATTCAACGAGCTTTCCAACCATATCAAATTGGATACAAAAATCTACTCCAGAATTTCTCAAAAATTCAGCAAAATTCAGATATTTGGTTCACAAAATACATCCAACGAACGGATGATCAAATCGCTCACTTAGTATTTCATGAAACTCGTTTCTTGATACTTTAAACTTCAAACCAACGTCCAAACATAATACTTGATATCATATTTTACGAGAATTTACTCATTGGCTTTAAATTATCATATTTAGTATCGTAAATCTGTAATTAACATAAAAATATGTAATATCGAAATATAACAAATTTTATATGCTAAATCGCTATATAAATGCCTCACAACTTCAATTATATACACTTAATTTATAGAATTCTGTAGCCCACTCAAACGATAACAAGCATCTTTTGCAAAAACTTTTGTCAACTGATGATGATCATGACAACAAAATCATTGACAATTAAAAAGCACCTAGTTAAAAAAGCTTTTTGAAAATGGTACGTGATTGTCACCAGTATGCTGCTTTTAATATTTGTTTTAATGTGTTATAGCTTAAAGGCGACCAGTGTTGGCACTAATACTATATATCTTTTGACAATCTCTATTGAAACTATATAATATTTTCAGCACTGAGTTTCTTGTCTTTTTGGGCTTCCCTTAGACATTGCAGTACTTTTAAATAAAAAGACTCAATGATGTTATTTCAATAAGCAATTATATTTGCAATTCATCACGTTTAATTACTTATGTGTTGATAAATGCAATTTCACAGATGATGTTAAGATTGTACACCCAAGTGCCATCCAATTAATATTTGAATCATATTGTAAATAATTAAATGCATAATAGTTATTATAAACTCATTCAATATATTATTTTTATGCTTTATGAAAAATTCAAAATAAATATCAACAATGAATTTGACGAAGAACTATGATACTATGATTTTAAAAATACATTGAAAGTGATTAGAAAGATCATCGTAGATGATAGCTCAAACCAATTGTTGACATTTTTTGTTCTTCTAAATATAATCAATAAACTAGAAGTCTAAAAAGATAATTAAAGACTCATAAATTATATTCTACGAAAATAGTCTATGGAATTGGAAATAAATTATTGTAATACATAGTAGACCAATGAAATTGAATAAAAGCCATATTAATATAAGTTTATGTTATGCATTTAAATTGTCGATGTATAAAAATCTATATGAGCTTAACTCAAAACTTTAAGAGTTGATGGTTCTTATTTGTTGGGTGACTTGGGTCACCATTAATGCTAATCCTGTAATTTAACCGTTTCTATTACAAACTATAACTAATAACTCTAAATGTCCATTTTATTGTTCTTTATATTGCTTCTCTTCCCCAATAATGGGATTTAAATGAATTATGATCAATCTTTAAAAAAAAAAATTAAAATAATTTCATACATAGTTATATATATATAATAAACTAAATCCTACTCGGTACTAAGCTTTTTAATAATGTAACATAATATAAGTTCCAAAAGAGTTAATTTTCAATATTATAAACTTAAGTATAATATACCATTTTATCTAAGTTTATTATTTCATACTATGGAGTTACGAGATTTTTCGAAAATATTATTAGTCAAGCATTCATCTCAACTAGGTTTTACCCAAACAGATGATAAACAGGAATTTACGAAATCGGCATCAAATGCCTATGGTAACCCTTAAAAGTCAATTAAATTATTTTATCCAAAATCAATGAAAATTACCGTCATAATAAAATTTTATCTCAAAATATTTTAAGCATATTAAACTTAAATTTATAATATATAAATTAAAAATTATATATATATATATACCGCTGAGTACGTTCATGAATGATATGATATGATAGGTGGAACCTTTAATTAATTTACTCAATTGTAGATAATAAGTAGTCAAAATCCAAGTTGATAAAATATATCCCCACAGCTATGGTCACCTATTCATCCATATGTATAACATTGGAGTTAAACGTTGTAGGCTTGAATTATTGAAAATGTAGTTGTGTATAATGATAAATTATTTTACGAAAGAAGTGAATTTTCAATGGTCAAGAAAATTACTGTGTTTATTTACACATTTATATATACTTATATTATAAATATACATATGAATGATAAATTAGTGAATTTTCAACTCTACTTATAAATATATATACATATTTATTTATTTATTAAAAATAAAGAAAGAACTTTCGAATCGAATTGCAATACGTTGATGCCTAGACTTATATTTAAACTGGAGACAAATTTGAACTAGAAAAATATTAGCTCAGAATTTAATCATAATTAATACTCCATTCGATTTGACCAGATTCGGTGTATCTCTAACAGTACACGTTGCAATTCTACTGAAAACAATTGTAATAAAATTTGGGGAAAAGGACAAAGGTGATGCCTCAAAATAATTATGATTTCTTTTATTCTTATTAGCCGTATAAATGAATAAAATCGTTCGAAAGCAACGGAAGAGGAGCTCGTTATATAGCTCGATTTGGACTCGATTTTTTTGATAAAAGAGTCAAATAAGAGCTAAATTTTAGAACTTGTTTAATAAACGAGTCAAGCTAGAGTTTGCTGAAACTTGGCTCGTTAGCTCTAGAGTTTTACTCATATATATATATATATATATATATCTCATATATGTATATATAACTTCACTTTCGTTGTCAACTTTACTACTGCTTCATCGTTCTATAACCATCTTCCACGGATATGCTATTGCCATTATACATACATTAGAGTCATCACAGATATGCCACTGCTAGCACAGGAACACCACACATCCAACGACAAAAGCTATGAATATATATATATATATATAGGTATACTATAATATATATGTATATATACTATGAAAGTAGTAATCAACTACAATAATATGCCACGCATGCTCTGAATGCTACGAATACCATGAGTGCACCTCGAATGCCAAATTTGCTTCGAACTCCATGGATGCTACAAATACCACGAGTGCGCTTTGAACACTACCAATGCTTCAAACTCCACAAATGCTATGAATACCACGAGTGTGCCTCGAACGCCACTAATGCACATGGAATATATATATATACATACTACGAAGATATATATATATATATATATGTATAACTAATTATGCTATCAGTATTTATTTTCATTCATATTCTTCGAATTCCATCCTATATGTATTCTACTCATTTCTCAGAAATATTTTCCTCCACAAAAATGAAATTACATTCCTGAACCTAAAACATGCCAAACATGTAAATATACTAACAAAGATTCCAAAATATATTAAGATCCTGAATCTGCCCATACCTCGTAGGCCTTCCAAAAGCTTATAAATGCCCCTCTGCAATTTCTCATCACATCTCGCCTAATCGTATTCAAACCACTTCCCACGCCTCCGAAATTTCTAAGCTATATTGTATACGCAAAAACGGTCTATACTGCATAAGGAAAACATTTCCTAATTTTATCCGCTAAACACTATTGGCATAAAAATTGAGGAATCGTCCTAGAGAAAATGAAATGATATAAATTATACCAAAACATAGAGAATGTAAGGGCGAGGATAAAAGGTATATACCTTTAAGTCAACTGATGAGCGAAACTAGATGAAATCACTAGAAAACTCCAGAAATTTGGAAACCCAAAATGATCAATCTATGGGTCTCATCTCGTACCGAACCTAGGCGTAAAAATGATCCACGAGACATAATTCAACAAAATGACTGGACACAAAGATCGAGATAAAACCAACGAGAAAAAGAGAAAGAGAAACTTACGTCAAAATATTTATCCCGCGTCAATAATGAGAAATCTCTACTTTTTAATCATAGATGAGCTCCATAGCTAGATGATTTTGAAGTTTTAAGGTAGAAGAAAATGGAGTCTCCTCTTCTCGCTCTGTCTCTACCTTTTCAGAATTGGGAAAAAATAATGGAGCCCCTCGTGCACATAGCCACTCTACTCTTACATCCTCATTTACCACCACGAGCCATCTATAACTTCATATATATTACAACAATAAAACAAGATATTAGTCTCACTACCAATATCTTTAACTCACACAACACCCCAGAATAAAAGAATTCACTCCCCACTATAATACCCCACTGCTCACATATAAAACTAAAAAATTCACATGTAATATTCACACCCCATATATAAAATATCAAGAAATTCTACCATGCATTACTTGTGCCACACTATAACTCATGTACTGCCCTAACATACAAACACATACAAGCACACAATACACATAGCCCATAGCTACACTCTCAATCTTACAGAGTCCACCTACAAGCCACCAAGTTTTACATAAACCTGGTTAAGCTCCGATACCAGCCTGTCACACCCCAATTTCCCTAGAAGACCCGAAGAAAACTCCGTACCCGCTAGAGATCTTGGAAGGTGAGTGTATTCCCTTTTTAGGGAAAAAAGAATGAAAAACATTTATTAGTTTTGGAAATAAAAATAAGGAATCCACACTAATACCACAACTTACCATACTCACATTCTAGAACATGGTCGCATATATCAAAGTACGTAGAAAAAATAACCAACTACATAGATAAAAGTAAATTCCCAATTTACAAAATACATAATAAACTACATGCTCCAACACTAATAATGTACATTACATTTTGTTCTTGCCCTAAACATGACTCTCGCCAATAGAACAACGACGTAATGTAATACATATGCCCCTTAAGCACAAAATATATCACATCTACAAATAAGCCACTATGGGTACGAAAATAAATACATCCTACTAAGCCTCTAAATAAATACAATATGAATATGAGGTTGATATAACAAAATAAAATCCAAGTACAAATCTTCCCAAAAGAAATATATATAAGGAGTATGCCACCCTCAATGGAGCTGCTTTCTAGTCTCGGTACCTGGCATAAAAATATCTACAAAAGTAGGAAATGGTGTGTACGAGTTAGTCTCTAAAATAAGATGATATATATGATGTTGTGTACTACTTGCAATCGTAATATCTATGCTATAAAATTATAATGTAATGCAATACAAGCCTAAGAACACACACATATACTCACACCACAAAGACTCAAAATTCACAACTCACAACTCACTCTTACCATTTGTAAAAAACATAGAACTACCCCGTAGAACCTATGTTATAATCCACCAACACTCTTGATGCGATTATAATATATCCCTGATCAAATTTTTTGACTTTCACGATAAGGCGCTGAGTCTTCTCTGAAAAAGTGACACGGTCCTGAAAAAGAAATAAAATGACTCAACCCACAGTAAATGCAACTCACACAACAATATAAATTTTCTCATTTTAAAACCCACTTTTAAAATTCAATAGTTTGTTTCATTCCCATTTCTCACAAAAACTCACTTTTCCCGCAAGCCTCACTTTTCTTACCAATTCTCTCTTTTTGAAAATTTCATTTTCAAAATCCACATTTTGTACTTTGATAAACAACAATATCAAAAACTCACTTTTTAACATAAACATGACAATTAGTACGCCAAATACTTACTAACATGAAATAAATATGTATCAACATAAATTTCATATTAAAACTCATCCAACATGCTTTCATTCATTCATATTAATTTCTAATACATAAGAATTTATATAACATTACTCGCAAAGAAAATAATTAAATTATATTCTAATCACATAATTAGGGACTCGCCCAAACTCACAAATATATTCCTACTTTGTAGGCTACTCGTACCTAACGACGCGCTAAAATACTCCTCACAAGTTCTCATCAAAAACCCCAAAATCACCTCTTCTTCTCCCATTGATTTGATCTATCAAACGGAAATGGATCAATATAAATCTATAGCCAAATATGGTCTACTAATCACAAGAGTAAGAATAACAACTTAGTTTTGATGTTCGGACTTAGCACGGAAAATGGGGTATTGAAAAAGAACGGGATAGGAGATAAACTTATGTCAAGACGGAGTTTAGGTGATGCTAAGTCCAAATATGCAATTACTTTTTGGATCCAAGCCTTTGAGTTAGATGATCTCACCCCTCAAACTTCACCCTCATTGGCTTTCTCTCTCTCCCTATTCTATTTTTTGCTTGCTGGAAATGAAAATTTAAATATTGACTATGCAGCAAAGGGAGAAAAAGTGATTGGATCCCACTTGCTGCTACCGTTCAAATGGCATTGGGGTACTTTTCAAACGACTCTATTCTTTGAACGGCAGAAGCTCACCGTTTGAATGGCTAGCCCTGAGCCAGACCCCCACTGGAAAAACTACGTAATTTTTAAGGCCCCAATCAGTAACAACTTTAACCATGACTCTCGTCCTACGACCTCATGTTAAAACATACATTCTAATACCATACTCACACACGTCGCCACACTTCAATACCAACACTCACTCGAGCCCTAATTAACACATAGTCCTCACAAACTTGCAAGTCTCACACTCATATCAACTCACCCAATTTCTCCACACCTCACAACAACAACATTCGTAGTTTACTCACCAAACACTACCTAAACATACAACTTTCTATGAACCCGCATACGAGTAATCTAACTACTCTATAAAAAGTAAAAACTCCACTAAATATTTCATACATTTTCCTTTCAAACTTGCCATTCATCTTTTTTTTTTTTTAATAACAAAAGTCATCATACCCAAAATAGTATATTAATTAATTTTAACTTACATTTTTTTGTTAAGAGATAATAGTATTATTTAAAAATTAGATTGATAATAATTACAAAAATAAAACTTAAGCAATTTAAAATAAAAATATCAAAACTTAAATTATAACTTACATTTGCAAACTTAACAATATATTTAAATATCATATTAATTTCCAAGAGTACAAATTAGTATCACGATTTCACGGAAGTAACTCGAAATTTTTATATGATACATATGTAAAATTTCAATAAATATTAATTAAAATACTTCTATTTTTATTAAAAAATAGTCGAAATAATTTTTTGCTATTATTATTATGCAAGATTTTGTTAAATTGTACTCCCTCCATTCCTTTTTAATTATCATTTTAGGGTAGAGAACATTAATTAGAAAATCAATACATAATTGGACTCAATTGTAGAGAAACAAAATAATATTTTATTTTACTACCTTTCCTAAAATACTAAAAATATATCTCTAATCTATTAATAGGAGTAAAATTAGGGGGGGAAATTAATATTTTACTGATTTTCTAAATTGACACTTAAAAACGATTGTAAAAAAAATTAAAATGATAATTACAAAGGAATAGAGGAAATAAATTTATAAATCACATGCAAAATACGTGTACCAGAAAGCAATGATACAATAAATAATAGAATTAATAATATATGAATCTAATTAAAATTTAGTAAATTATATATAAAATATATGTAATTACAAATATGGATATTTATTTAATTTAAAATAATTATAATAATATCATAAATAGTATTAGTATTTTAGGAAATGTGATTAAGTGTGATTATTTATTATTTTTACGAGTTTTCTAGTAGTGAGAAAATTTCTCGTTTTTAATATGGATTTAGGAAGTAAAAAATTTTCATTTTCGAAATAATTTATGAGAGAAACGAGTTTACTAGGTATAACAGAATTTTCTGGTTATCACGTTCACGATTATAATTCAACAGGCCCATTGAAGCAGTCAATACTTCAAAGAATAAAATAAATAAATCTCAAGTTTCATAGAGCTATTTTTATTTATTTTTTATTTATTTGATGAACGTTTCATGGAGATATTTAAGATGCAAGGGTTTTAGCTTTCGTGTATGAGATTGACCAATTCTTTTGCATATATTGTTTTGACTGAGTACACATATTTCTATATGGCATGTGCATTCAAGTAACATGCCCCACATATCTGATTATTATTAAGTCAAAGCTACTAAAACGTCATCCTGTATAGATTGAGTCTATATTAGAACTTTCAGTTTTGAATATTTTCAGACATAAATAAACATTTTACAAATTTTATCTCTTGATTGTGCTCTACAAAATTATTGCTTTTTATTACGTTTGCGGGATGAGAACAAATGTGATTTTCCATAAGCTTTAACAAGCACGGTCGTCGTTCATTGGGGATTGATTTTTATTAGCATTTTTTTTTTTTACAGCGAGTGCTCTGATATAACTAAAAATGCATTCTTACAGTCTACTAAATAATTGTTTTAAGAACAATGCAACAAGTCTTTTGTGGTTATGAGCAGGCGTGATGTTGACCATCTATTTTAATGACTTTGTGTAAGGCCCTTTGTTTATTTATTATTTTTTTTCCTATTGGAAATTACCATACTTTTTTTTCCCTATTGACTAGGATATTGTTGTTTTGTTTATATATGAATATAAACATATCAAAATATATATGAGTTCATGTTAAAAGTTATACAGGATTTAATTAGAGCACTTCTTGATTCTTGATTTTTATATGAACTGTAATCCGGTTTACTAAATCTGTATTTTATTGATATGAC
>MKEJ01081916.1:0-15253 GCA_001753735.1 Embelia ribes | reverse complement strand
ATTGAAAAAGCAACGTTTAACAGAGGAACAAGTGAATTTTGTGAAGAGTTTGCTTTTGATTTAGGCAAAGCCCCAATACCTCCTGGTCATAAGCTTAAGGGTAAGCATAGAATGATTTCAAGCAAAATCAAACCTCTTAGGACTAAATTCCATTCTTATTATGATTCCAATAAAATGACTTATAAAAGAAAATTTCATAAAAAAACTAATGCTGGAAGCAAGCCTAAAGGACCACCTTTAATTGACAAAAGAAAAGTCAAACATTTAGATATTACTTGTCATAAATGCGGCAAAGTAGGTCGCTATGCGTCCTAATGTTGGACCAAAAAGATCCTTAACGATAAGTAAGATGAGCAATTACGCTCTCACTTATCTAAACTTATGCTTATTGATAATAGCTCTAGCTCTTCATTAATGAATCTTCTTTTTCTCATTCATCTTCGTCCGATAGTGATTGCAAATGCAATGAACTAACTATTGGAAATCCATACTTGATATGAATGGTCTTAATGTTTTGACTGCTGATCGAGATAGATAGCATTATCAAGATACTTGATTCTATTACCGATATTTCCTTAAAATAAAAGGTTTTAGAAGTTTTAATTAAAGCCAATTCTTCTAATCAATAGCAACCAACTGTTGTTGAAACTTCTTATCAACTTAGGGAAGTTTTACATCGCTTACATAAAAGCAAAAACAAATAAGCTCTGGTTTCTATAAATAATTTAAAAATAGAAATCCAGCTACTTAAAGTTGAAATTTCTCAAATAAAGAAGGACAATTCTAGCCTTTATCAGCGACTAACTTTTTTAGAAAAAAGATTCTAATCTTCCTTCATCTAGTCAAAATCCAGATCTAGATTCTCCTCTATCATTGATGGAAAATATTCCTTCTATTAGTCAGTCTCCTTAATTTTTAAATCTACTTAGTCAGATTACATCTTAAAAATAATTTATTTATGTCACAACTATTACTAATTGTACTTTCATTTTGAAAAATGAAGTTGCTCTTGCAGATAGTGGTGTTGATCTTGATTGTAATAAGGAAGATATTGTGCCCACTAAATATTTTTAAAAAATAATACAGTTGCTCATTTTAGCAGATGGAAATAAGCTATCTGTTAGATACAAAATTTGAGACCTTTATATTTGTAATCAAGATGTGTGTATTAATATGACCTTCATTCATGTTAAGAATCATACGCAAAAAATTATTTTGGGTACTCCGTTTTTAGATGATTTTATGCCTCTTACTAATATAGATCAAACAGGTATTTATACTACCAAAGAGGAAAAACAAATTATTTTCGAATTTATCATTGATCCTCAAACTCCCATGCTTTCTTAAGTACGCAATATGTTCTTGAAAAAAGAAAAACAATTGAACTTTTTACAAGTATAGATAGGAATTTTAAATATCAATCAAAACTTACTAATTTTGATATCCAAGAAAAATTAATATTTTTGGAAATATAATTTAAAGAATAAGTGTTTAATGATCTCCCAAATATTTTTTGGAATAGAAAAAATCACTTAATTTCTCTTCCTTACATTTATGATTTCAATGAAGAAAATATTCCTAATAAGCCTAGACTTTCTCAAATGAACCAAGAATATCTTGATCTTTGAAAAAAAGAAATTAATTCTCTTCTTCAAAAAGGTTTAACTTCCTATGTTAATAATAATGTTTTCCATATTTAGTTATTAATTATAACCCTCCTAATAAAGTTTTGAAATGGATTCGTTATTCTATTCCTTATAAAAGGGATTTATTAGATAGATTACATAATTTTTTTATTTTTTGAAATTTTGATATGAAATCAGGCTTTTGGCAAATTCAAATTAATGAATCAGATAGATATATAACTGCTTTTAGAGTTCCTTATGGGCATTACAAATGAAATATTATCCCTTTTGGTTTAAAGTGCCCCTTCGAAATTTCAAAAAATTATGAATGATATTTTTAATTCCTATTTGTATTATATTATTGTTTATATTGATGATGTTTTGATTTTTTTCAAAATCTATAGATTAACATTTTAAACATTTCAAAACCTTTAAAGAAATTGTCAAGCATAATGGACTAGTTATTTCAGCTCCAAAAATGAAATTATTTCAAATTAATATTCGATTTCTTGGACATATGATTATTCAAGAAAAATTTGTTCCTATTAACAGAAGTATAGAGTTTGCTACTAAATTTCCTCGTCAAATTATTGATATTTAAGAATTATCATGATTTTTTGATAGTCTTAATTATATTGCTGACTACTATAAATATTTAGCAGTAGATGTTGATATTCTATACCCTCGACTACGGAAAAATGCTTCCCCTTGAGCGGACAAACATGCTACTGCAGTTCAAAAAATAAAAGCAAAAATACAAGAATTTACCTTACTTATCTTTGGCCAATTCAAAGTATTTTAAAATTGTTGAAACTTATGCATCAAATATTAGTTATGGTGACATTTTAAAACGATTAGATTCAACTACTTCAAAAGAAGTCTTGGTAGTATTTACCTCTGGAAAATGGAATCCAACACATGAGAAGTACTCCAAAATTAAGAAAGAAATGCTTTCTATCATAAAATGCATCTCTAAATTTCAGGATGATTGATTAAATAAAAAATTCCGGCTATGAATTGACTATAGTTCAGCAAAATAAATAATTGAAAAGGATGAAAAAAAGCTCATGTCCAAGTAAATTTTTGCAAGATGGCAAGCTCAATTACCTGTATTTGAATTTGATATTCAGTATATAAAAAGAAAAAATAATTCTCTTGCTGATTATTTCACCAATGAATTTTTGCAGGGTAATTAATGACCAACTCTATCATAGGTAGATGTGGCCACAGTCCAATTCGTGGTCAAGGATGTGGGAATAACAATATTTTATACCAAAGAGAACTCAATCTGGGTATTCCTTTTATTAGAGACCTTAATGTTTATCTAAATAAGCAGAAGCAACAACAAAATCTACCTACCGTTGACAAAAAGAAAGATATACCTTCCTCGTCACAAAAAGCATATAAAGATGTTGCCGAAAATGATACTACAAAAAAGGATTACTTCAGGAAAAATAATTCCGAATTGATTATTCATATTAAAAATGACAATGTTAAATTACTAGCCAACAATGCTTGGTCTATCAAAGAGCGATATCTCTAATCACAATGTTATGCTGCATCGTATGGGAAATCATGTTCTCATCTTGAATTTCTCATTAGGGTTACCGAATCGGTTACCATCACACATAATTATCAAAATGGTAATTCAAATAGTTTTATAAACTTCAGTAAGTGCCATATAAATAAATTTTGGGCTCATAAATGAATGACACTTTAATCCTAATATGGATAAAGCTTTACACATTAATCTAGAAAAAAAACAATAATGTTTAATTATTAGCATTATATCCAAGTCTTTACATTGGTTTTTTTATTATGAAAACCCTAAGAATAAACATTCTTGGTTCTTTAGTATCAATTTTGAGGTTTTAACTAAACCTATTCTATCTTGGGTTTATAGTTGGTGGTCAAATTTCGACCCTATAATGAAAATACTTTCAAAAGAAATATTACATTTATATAATTCTTGGGTTTTATCTCTTGTTTAAGTCCTGAAAATATGTTTTTAAGGCAATGTCCTTTCATCATTTTTACTGAATTTCAAATCCCTTGGATTTAGTGATGGGATATTACCATCAATCGTGACCTTTTTAATGTTTCTTATCACAAAAGAAATTTCTTTTGTAAATGGTGGGAAGGAATTTCACCAAAAGACTTTAATAAGCTTCTTGATAAAATCAAATGTGTTACTGCAACAAATGCAAAAAATTAAGGCCACTAATAATCTTATAGGTTATGAAAATTAAATTCCTATTCAATTAGTCTCTTCTCTAAAAGAGTATTTTCGGAAGAAATTTCCTAGTGCTTTAGAGAAGGACCTTATGATCAAAATTTTGGATCATATGAAACATCAATTTTGTGATGCATATTCCTCCTTGACACCTAAAGATCAAGATGAAACTATAAAGTCAGTTCATCTCAAGCATCTCAACACAATCAATTTAACTACTTAGCTGGAGAATCTCAAAAGGAAGGGGCCACATAATATCTAGCTACTACTGAAGATGTTTGGGACTCTTTTACTGAGACAATATCGACTCAAAGGGCAAAAGCAAAATGCAATAGTGCATTGCAATGATGCATTTTAATGCCAATTATATCACCATGACTATCATTCTATACCAAGAAAAAATTTTAAAGGCTTGAAATCTCGATAAAGAAAGTAGAAATGGACAACCATTATTAGTATGTAACTACTGTTTAAATTTTATGTCATGTCGATAGGATTCGCTGAACGTCTGATGCCAAATAGTTCTAAACAACTCTATTTATCTTTTCTTTTGTATTTGGCTTTTTACTTTTGTTTTAGATTCTCTATGTTGGAACAAATGCTTAAGCACTTGCGCATTATCACAATTATGTAATCCATTTGTTTCCCTATAAAAGGCCACCTTTATAAAAGAACGACAAACTCAAACGTGCGCTTTTTGGTTGTAATAAAATTTCAATATAAAGATTATCTTAGTTTTCAACTTCAATATTTTCTTACTTGACTTCTATCTACTTCCTCTAGACCTCTACTTGTACATTACGTTACTTGCCATTGTGAATGAGTGTAACTCTGTAAATGGCATATATATATAGTTCACAGATGAATCGATTGCTGCTATAAAGTAGGTGATATCCGTTGCATTGATATTTGAACAAGAGAGCTCTTTAGCTCCTCTTGACTCAAAACTTAAATGATCAAAAGCTAAATTCCGTTAAAAAGTTTTCCGAATCTAAAGCAAAAAGAAAACAGAGAGAAAACCAAGTTTCTTTGAACCTTTAATCAGGTACAGCATCCCAAACAATAGGAGCCAATAATTACAATTTGGGCATATTTGATTCCAATTTTTAAGCTTATTTTTTATCCTTTTTTTTATTTTTTTAGCCTAAAAAAGCTAGGTGTTAATAACCTCTTTTCTTGGTGCAGAAAACTAATTTTATTAGCTTAAAAGACATAACCAAACCAGCCCTAGAGTGAAAAATGGATTACAAAAATTTACATAAAACTATCACATATACTGACTCAAAAACCACACGAGAGTTTACCACTCCCACTGAGTACCGGTAATATTATTATTACCACACATCTTTCACAAGGATTATCATACAGTAATGGCCTATATATGCTTAGGCAAGAACAAAAAGGTAACACTCAACAAATGACAACGAGATGCAAGCCCGAAAGCTCACATCCAGATCACAGTCGGAGGAGAATCTGGCGGGCCAACGGATGACGACTTGGACACATCAGCAGCTGCGGGGATTTCCTCCAAACAACTATGAGTGTCATCGCTGTTAACTCTGGCTGTCATTTTCTCCACTTCTTCTTGGGTGTAGATATGGATCTTGGAGACTACATTGCAAAACTCTCTGCAGAACACCAATACAAAGAAATTAACTACCGAAATAATTGGCATAAACAAACAGTATTTGTCATCATTACCCAGATTATATCCTTTGTTGTTTTCTACTTTTTGTGAATTTTCACTTAGCGTCCGTATTACAAATGAGTAACAGATAAACTTACTTCCACGGTTCATCTCCAACAGCCATTATATCATTCTCACTATCAGTATAAATAATTCGCCATCCTTTTTTTGGATCTTGTAGAGGGCCTTCCATGCTAAAGAGCCTCTCAATCTCGATCAACAAATCATTATAACTAGTAAACCGTGATAGGTCAATAGCCCGACCCACCAAGTTCCCTTGCTTGTGTACCTTTACGAAACATATTGTCACTGCAGCAACTTCACAAACGTACAAACTAAAAAAGAGTAATGTTGGTGTCCTGAGGAAATGTCCTACAAATCAAGGCTCTTGGATCAAACTTTCACCAGCAATTCAACAGCCCAAATTCTTTAAGATTGCTTGTCATAGCATTTTCTCCGAAAACTTGGAATTTAACAAAAGTGGGACAAATTTTCATATGTAGAATATTACTTAGATTTTACCTTTGTACAACTTCGTTTTTTGGCATTTGGCGAGTTCGAACAGGAACCTTCAATGGGCAATGAAAAGCCAAATATCTTGCATTCATTAACATTTCCACTTGTCATGTCATCTTTTCTGCTTCCAAAATCTACTCCTTTCGCAGAAAAACCAGATATTTTTCCACTTATATCCTTCAGCACATTGGAATTTCCATCTTTTCCCCCAAAATCCCTATTCTGAATCAGCATCCCACCCGAAGGAATATTTTCTAGTGGATAGCTTTTCATACAAGGAAAGGACATGTTTCTCACCCCTTCCAAGCCAAGTGGGTAATCATTACGGTTAGGCCCCTGGTACATGTTGAACATGTTGGGACTGAGGTCCTGTTTCGCCCAAGCACCAAAGGCGAAATCGGGTTTCTCCATGAGTGACCTCAACGAACAAATTTCTTGACCTTGCAAGACCTTAGGGGGCCAAGTGGTTCCCCCAAAGCCAGCGTAGGTAGTGGTGGCGGCGGTTGGGTTGATCTTGGTGAACTCCCCATTTAGTACAAGACTTTGATGATGCAAAAAATTGCATGGCCTATTAAAATCAAACGAGCAATTCACCTCACCATAACCAATGAGAGGTGAAAAGAGACCTGAATTTTCTTGACCTTGCAAGACCTTCGGGGACCGAGTGGGTCCCTCAAAGCCGGCATAGGTAATGGTGGCGGTTGGGTTGTTCTTCGTGAACTTCCCATTTTGTGCAAGACTTTGATGACGTGCAAAATTGTGCGGCATCTCAAAATCGAGCAAGCGATTCACCTTATCATAGCCAATGAGTGGTGAAAAGAGACCTGCATTTTCTTGACCTTGCAAGACCTTAGAGGATCTAAAAGAATACTCGTAGTCTAAAAATCCACGTCCTACCAAAATAAAATTACAATTAAAAACACCTCTAAGATGCGAAAATTATACACGAGAAGCAATTTTGATATAGGGCTGAATTACATTTGAGAAATGATATGTGCCACTATTTCTTTTGTCACTACTTTTTTTTCCCTTTTGGTCGTAGTGGATGGAAAATATTTAACGAATAATATAAAGTTACTAAAGTAGTAGCAACAGAAAATACAGATGTTCATCACTACACTTAATTTTACACTCCTAATATTAACACCAAATCCTACTTTAATTTTTCGCTTTAATTTCATACTTGAAAGAACTAGCACATTTTCAAAAAGGTGTAAAGTTATATATGCCAATATTTTGTAGCAATGTGATCGTTTTTCTCTAAAATTTACCATATTCATGACTCATGGCATTCAGTGAATAGTGATTGATATATGAATGGTCAATATTGATCCAAAAAGGGTCATTGCAACGGATTAAAAAGTCAATGCCATGACAAATGCGATACCAGGAACTAGATGATCTGGCGGGGCCACTTGCGGACCTGCCCGAAGTTTCTTGAGCCTCGGGGAAGTGTGGACAATGCTTAAAGGTGGGAGAGAGATGGAATGATCGATATCCCATGGAGAAACTTGCTCCCGATGGTTACCTGCAATGTCCTCATCCCATCTAACCTGTTTAATCATATAAAATTATGCAAGTAAAATATTTTTTTTTTTAAATTCACATGACAAGAATTTGGTCCAATTTGGTGGAAAAGTTACCCTCAAGCATCTCCATTTAGAGCGGGGCCACTGGTATGGATCTAAATCACATATTCCAGTCACTACACCACTGCATATTTAGAAAACGAAAAGACTAAATAAATTTTTAAGTTTTTAGAGAAGTTTTCATGCGATTAGAAAGCACAACTGTATTTTGACAATCAAAACAATTTTTAACCTTCTTTCAGGAGAATCGTCTGCATTAAACTTTGTTCTGAATCTAGTACCCTCAGGTATTGAATTGGAGATGCTTTTGATGTATTTCTGATATGGTACAACAAAGTCCGCATGAGTAGCCCTGCAATACAAATTAAATCTGACGTACTACAAATAGAATAAAATAAAAGAGCAATAATATTAACTTTGTTAATAACGTATTCTTGTAGCATCAAATGGTTTTAGAAAATTATTAGATTTTACTTTCCATTCTGCCTCTTATATCTTCAGCTCTAAGAACAGAACCAAGAGGAAGACGTATTCAGAAGTGGCCAAAATGCATAAATGATTATGTAAGTTATAAAAGTGCATTAGGCATCATGCGAAGTTTTAAGAGGGGTTTGAATGGGTAATTGTAGTTAATGCAACATTTCACACCTTCGGACAGCATTAGGCAGGGACGGAACTACTAGTTTGAATGGGTAAATCATTTACCGTAAATGTGTTGAATCTTTAGTGTTAAGATTATTTATGTAATTTCAACCACCTCCTAAATTTCATACTTACGTTCCCTGGTTCTGCCCCTGGTAGTACATAACTCCTATGGAAGCTAATTTGTCCTAGATTTAATGAATTACAACGTAAAGGACAAAAGTTTCGTAGTTAGTACACTGTTATAAGAATAAATTTATTAGTCATTGAACATGACTAATATATATTAAATTGCACTCCCAAAACTTTGACTCCCTGAAATATTATTTGCATAACATTCTCATCTTAGATTAACACCCCACTGCAAGCACACGTCGAGAGTAAGGTATTTCCTATTTAGGAGTGAAAAAGATACCTTGGGCTATAGAAAACACTAAACGTGCTCTTGGACAAAGCAGCAGTGTATGATGCAGAGATTATGTTCTCATAATTCTGGTTCCTAATAGCCGAATTAGGAAGACCGTTTCTTGGGCGAGTGGCCCTTCTGATACCCAGCCTCAGTTCTCCGCTATCATCCCTAAAAAGGACATGAGCTCAATGAGAAGAGTACGAAAAATTTATTTTACGGGCATGTAACAGCTAACCAGCATAAAAATTTCTATTCATTTGTTG
Source organism: Embelia ribes (assembly GCA_001753735.1). Classification (NCBI taxonomy): domain Eukaryota; kingdom Viridiplantae; phylum Streptophyta; class Magnoliopsida; order Ericales; family Primulaceae; genus Embelia; species Embelia ribes. The sequence continues at coordinate 6,289 of MKEJ01081916.1, read as the reverse complement.
GCAGTAATCTTTATAGCTTTCCTTGGTTAGAAATCCTTTCTTTGGACAAAACCGCGAAAATGTAAAATTGTAAGGCAATCTTTCATGATAATTCTTGGAAATATTTTGTCCCCCAAAACAGAAACAATGCTGGAAATGCTTTTGGTGGATGGGTTCCTAAAACAGAATTTGGATATCATTACAGAAAATAACCCAGTTAGAGGAGCATAGCACAAGATTTTTCTAATCGCTCCAAAAGATTCCTTCTGTATGGAAATCGAACTAACAAGAAAACACAAGAATTTCCAAAAGCTCCATTGATTTCAATCTTGACACCACTGAAAACAAGAATGTGAACAGAAACTGAAAAAATCGTGGTGCATATCCGAAGATCCTACAACCTTTAACCTTTATTTTTAAGTTCCAAGACAGACTATTTTAAGATAAAAATGCTACCGAAACATTATTCTAATACAGTTCTGTACAGTCTTCTATTAGAGTAATATATCCTCATAGATGCACATACATACTTCAAGAAGAGAACCGCATCGCCTAAAACAAGACGTTTCTGGCTCACGAAAATGCTCCATCCTGTTGTCAGCAAGTGCCGACGTGGCTGACCTGAGCAAAGACATTTCAACCTCATGAGCATTTCCCTTCAATTGACACTCTAGTTTAGAGTTCCACTGACTACCTCTGTAAATGTGGCGAAATCTCCATTCCACCCCGTGCAGGTCCTTTGCAACTAGCTCCTGAGAGGGTCTTTGCTGTTTATAATCCTACGAAAGATGGAAAAGCACCAAGTCCATCACTAACTTTGTCATGAAAGCAGGTTTTTTATAGTATCACTTATTTTGGAATGTTTTTGTTTCTTTTTTGAGAATGGATTTCAAAACTTTTACGCAATAAACCTGGTACCAGAATAAATACACAATTAATTAACTTCTCAATAATGGTTATTCCGTTTTTCTTTCCAAACATGGTAAACCTTAATGATGATAAGGGGAACAAAAGCACCTCGAAGCCGAATAAAGAAAAGAAAAAACGTACCAGGTGGGGGAAGCAGTCTTCAGCAGCTCTGCGAGGAACGGAGAATCCACCATGAGTGTTCGTATCAGAGGCTGTGAGTGTCTTACAAAACATGTGTGGAGTTTCAGTAGGCATAACATCCTCCTCAAGCGATCCCAAATCTCCATGGTTTTTTCCCTCTATGTTTTTCAGTTCCAACTACATAATATCAATCAGTTATTTTTCTTTTCCTTTTAAGCAAATAATATCAAGAAATGATGTTAACAACCGGTAGAAGTCCTTTCTTTAAGAAGGCCTTCGAGCATCTAGTTGTTACAAAGCTTCCTTTTATATCATTTTCGTCCCCTAATCAGTTTCTTTTACTGCTTTCTCATTCTTCTGATTATAATAATATCTATAATCAGAAATCATAAGCAACAGTGTAGAGAAAATGAATATTATATAATTTGCATACTAGTAATTAGTACCGAATCCATCAAAAGGAACAAAAAACAAAATTTAAGTGTCCCTATGGTTCTGCTATTATAATTTTCATTCTCATTGTAGTTTTCACTGGATTCGGGCACCATAGAAGATCCCTAAGCTGATAGTCTAGCCATTCCATCCTTTGTCTCATGAGCCAGAAAGTAATTTATATTATTCTGATTCTACAAATTAAGTTTTTTGGAACAAGTGTGTAAACATGTTTTATACATCTCTAAAACCGAGGTGCCTTCAGCAGAGTTCTCTAAATATTATTTCATGACCCAATCAGCGAAACGCATTTACATGACCGCAACACAGCCAAAAGAACTATTTCCTTTTCTTGTCAGGCTTCAGATTTGGGACAAATAATAAAAAAACAAAAGGAAAGAAATACAAAAAGTAGGCCGGATCAAGAAGATAACAAAAAGAAGAGAGTTGAATGAGCTATAACATATATTTGACTGAGGTTTCAAAGCTTTTGGTGTATGTCATCATTCGTTATCGTTGGTTTCGAAGTTGAAAAACAAGGACTTGGAAAAAATAATATTGTTTCACAATCTTTTACGATTTTTACAGGATTAAATTTAACCGGCCAAAGCAACTCCTTCTCATGTTAGTTAAAAGGAACATATTATAAAATCAGCATGAGAAATCTTCTAGCCGCTTTCATAGTTCCATTGTTTCTAGATTATATACTAATAATTTACTAATTCTAACCAATCACGGTCTTACTTTCTTCACACATCATACTAAATTTCCTAACTAAAACAACTATTTACAATATTTTTTTCTTATTTTCATTACTCTTTTTTTTTTTTTTAAGAAAACTGGATTCAATAAAGTGGCTATTCTCTCGAGGATTTATCTTAATATTTCCCCTTAATTCTCAAGAGCCAAATCCGCAAAGAACATGACATTCAAATTAGCCCCACCCCCAAAAGATGTAATTCAAAAAAAGTAAATTAGAAAAGAGGGAAGCACAAATTTTGCAACAGGCTACCAAGAAATCAAAACTCTTCACATGAATGTAATATCCTCAAAACCAAAAATTGGCCTAAAAAGAAAAATTAAATAAAACAGCAACAATGGAAATTAGAAATAGGCAATAATACCTCTGTAAGAGGGAGTAGAGTCAACTGCGTATACAACTCATCATTTTCTTTATTAGCCTGTTTCAAGAAAAAGAAAAGAAAAAAATAAAGTTAGCACAAAATCACAAAGGAAAAGAATTGGCTAAAACCATTCCTATCAGTATTTATCATTTAATTTCTAAATAGAGACTTTCAGGAAAGTCTTTGTTTTTTTATGGAAATCAGCATTTAGATAATGCACACGCCAACGTTTCTTAACAGTTCTTAAAAATATTGAAATAATCATATTATTATTATTGGAATGTAAAATATGTTTTGTCCTGGAATTATAGTTTCATAGAAAAGATTAATATTTTAATAGAAAAATTTTGAAGAGCATAAAGAGCATTCCCACCACCTTTCTCATATAATTTTTGCATCTCACTTTCTCAAAAACCTATTTCTCCTATTAGAAATCCGTATTTTAGAAATTACCTTCCTATAAAATTTGTAAAAAAATATTGAAATAATTATATCATATATTAAACTACAAAAATATATTTTTTTGAATCTTAACCAGGGTTTTATAGTTTTTGTGAAAAAAAAATTAATAAAGAAAGAGTGAATAGTAGATTTCCACATTGAGAAATATATTGTTGCATTTTGGAAATTTTTCTGGAAATTGAGAAATAGAAAGACTTTTTTTAATAAAGAAACCATGAATAGTAGATTTCCACGTTGAGAAATCGATTGTTGCATTTCTATAAAGTTTTCTGGAAACTGAGAAATAGAAACACTTATGTGGAGAATTTCTCAACTTTGATTTGCCAAATGAAAAATTAAAGAGGCTAAATCCTCCTTTTAAAAAGATTGGTGTGAATGATCTAACAATTCTCCTGAGATAGAAGAAAACCACTGTACTGAAAATTTCTGCTCTTATTTCTCAATTCCAAAATTAAATGAGAGAATAGAAACATGAGAGATATACTAATAGGCATCTCTAAGAATTTGAATCATGGGCAAAAATATTAGGGGGGAAAAGCTCAAAAAGTTCAAAAAAATAAAATAAAATAAAATAAAGGAAAACCAATACTCACAAGCAATTGAAGGTCCATAACCCTACAGAAGATTTGGGGTTGAAGATCAAATTTGGGAGCTTCCATGGAAGGAAAAGGAGAAGAAATCCCAACCTGTTCCAAGTGGCCTTGTGGGAAATAAACCACAACATTCCCTTTTCTTGGCAGAGTAGAGAGAGGACCAGCACAAGCATGCCATAGCTCCATGTATATTGAAGATGAGAGAGAGATTGAGGAGTTTGAGAAGCTTGATGAAATTGAAGAGGAACTCTCATCCTCAATTACAGAGCAATTTAAATCAATTTCCATTAAATTAAACAATTGAGTTGGTTTGAGGCGTACCCACTAAGCAAAAACACCAATTAAGAACTGGGTTTAGAGCAAAATAATCAAATCAATTTCCAAGAAGATGAGCAAAATCCCCAAATTGACACACACACACAGTGTAGAGTAATATATAAATTGGAACAAAATAAGGAACAATTGAGTTGTTTTGAGGAGTACCCACTAAGAAAAATCACCAATCAAGAACACGGTTTAGAGCAAAATAATCAAATCAATTTCCATTGGAGAAAAGACCCAATTTGTATTACTCTCGTACTGTAGCTCAATACCAGTTTAAACAAAAAAGAGACCAAATCAAGTGGAATACAAGAGTACCCACAAAGCAAAAGCAGGAATTAAAAACTGGGTTTGAGGTCAAATCACGAGAGATGGATCACATGATTCTGAAAAGAGAATTTGTTTTCAAAAACAAGAACATGGGAGAAACAGAGTAGAAGACAGAGGTAAAGCTATGTTTGGATTAATTAAAATATGAAGAGAGAATGAGGAAAGTATCAAATAATAACAAGAAATTCAAAAGTGGGGGAGATTCGTCCCCCATTTAGAGTTTTGATGAGAGGGAGCAGAGGAGGAGAAGGCATAGAGAGACAATTGCAATAACAAGAGAGCAGAGGCAAAAGGCAGAAAAAGCCAATGAGGTACAAACTACAACCCTTTTGGTTTAACACTAGTTGGGTAGACAGAGGGAGAAAGTAACTGTTTCTGTGTTGGTGGAGGGGACAATGATGTACTCAATCAAGGTGTCAACTTATGAAGTGTTGCAGCCACGTATTATCCAAATAATTCTCACGTTAATAGTAAATGTTGTCATTTTTATTAAATATTTTTAACTATACATAATTAAAGTGGACCATTTAGAGAGTTTTATGGCAAGTTGTAATCTCTGTCGAATATATAATTACTTACTTCATAAAAATTGTAATCCAAAAAATATGTACAATTTAGAAGGTTAATTTATTTAATATTAAAATAATATATTGTTGAAACAAAATAACTTTTTATAATAATTATATATATTTTTTAAAATTAAATAGATGTAATTAAATTTTAATTTATTATAACACTTTTATAAATAAAAAAAATATTTTTTAATTAATTAATAAATTAATTAAAAAATACAAAACTTAATTTTTACAATCAATTGAAATTTCTTAATTTCAATAATTTTTTATTTTGCTGCACGAGATCCAGTTTTAAAATTTTCGCAAATTGAAGTAATGTATTGTTGAAACAAAAATAATTTTTATTGAAAATTTACATTTTTGGGAAAAAAAATTCAAATCAATAAGATATAATTGTTATAAAACCACTGTACTTACTTTAAAATTTTATATGAATAAATTTATACTTTCATAACTAAGAGTTTTATTGCACATATTGTAACCTAACTCAAATATATAATTACTTAGTTCACAAAAGTTGCAATAAAAAAAATATATACAATTTAGAAGTTTAATTTATTCAATATTAAAATAATATATTGTTGAAACAAAATAATTATTTATAATAATTATAAATTTTTTTAAAAATAAAATAGATGTAATTATATTTTAATTTATTATAACACTTTCAGAAATAAAAAATACTTTTTAAGTAATTAATAAATTAATTAAAAAATAGAAAACTTAATTTTTCCAATCAATTGAAATTTCTTAATTTCAATAATTTTTTATTTTGTTGCATGAGACCCAAATTTTAAATTTTTGCTAATTAAAGTAATGTATTTTTGAAACAAAAATAATTTTTATTAAAAATTTATGTTTTTGGAAAAAATTTCAAATCAATAAGGTATAATTACTATAAAACCACCGTACTAATTTTAAAAATTTATATTAATGAATTTGTAAATATTTTTTAACAAATTATAACAATTTCATAAATAACAAAATATTTTTCAAATAATTAATAAATTAATTAAAAAATAAAAATAATAAAAGAATTAAATTTCGGAATGTAATTTTTCCAATTATTTTAAAAAATTAATTTCGTAATTTTTTATAAGTTGTTAATTAGTTGAAAAATGGATTATACTTTGAAATTGATATAATATATTTAAATAAATAATTTCGACATAGTTAATATAAATCTCAACAATTAATAATTAACTTATTTCTACCATTGCATTATTATTTTAATATAATACATATGTGGTTGTCATTTGTACATCATTACATAGGATTGGAATCGATACATGGCCAATTTGTATTGCCACATGCTGAGTAGCACACTTTGGTTTTCGTGGAGCTAAATATTATCATGGTGTGAAATCATGTTGATACCCAGTGACCACATATTAATATCGTTGACCCTATGTTTTAATACAAT
>MKEJ01081902.1:0-20173 GCA_001753735.1 Embelia ribes | reverse complement strand
AATAAATGAATGGGATGCGTCCATGTCAAACAGAACATGTATATATGAAGAATATAATAACAATATACCTCGAATGATGGACGTTTCTGCTGGAGTGGCTGTGGTATCTTGTAGTGTATACAGACATACCGGTGTTGCTGATGCTAGAGTGGGTGCAGCAATTTTGTTCCTGCCTCTCTGTTGACCACTGCGACTTTGTGTTACCCTCAACTGAACTGGTCCAACCTGTTGCACTGGTGGTGTAGTACGAGATGTCTGACCCTGAGCTGTTACCCCCCGACAAACCTTTTGTGTATGTCCCATACTACCACAGTTATGGCATCTGATCGTTGGGCAATATTTAAGGATATGTCCCTCATTTCCATACCTGTTACAGGTCTTTTGTCCCCCACCAACTGATCTTGCCCACTAATAAAAGGCCTCTGTCCCTGCATCAATTGTCATGGTGTTCTGCCATTTCGACCTCTCTTTCTTCTACTTTGATTGTTCTGTTGTCCCTGATACTATTTCCCTTGCTTAGGCCTTGTACCCCGATCCCTCTTCTTATCATGTGCTCGTCTGGTCTTAACGGTCAATGGTCTCCTATTCATCGGCCTCCTGTACAGCTTCATCATATATAACCGGTCTCACCGTTGTCACCACCCAATAGATTCGAGTCCTCAACCCCTTCACAAATCATTTCACTCTATTCCCTTCGGTTGGTACGTAAGCCTTAGCGTATTTTGCCAAAGCCATAAATTTTGTTTAGTACTGCATAACTGTCTGAGATTTCTGTTCAAGCTGTAGAAAGGCATTTGGCTTCCTGTCTTGATAAGACTGCGGACAGTACCGATTCAGGAACACCTCCTTAAACATATCCCAAGTCAACACATCGATCTCATGCATCTCAACATACCCCTTCCACCATTCGACGGCCTCATCCCGCAAGAACCGCGGTGCCGTCCGTGCCATCACTATCCCGTCCTCTACGAAATAACTGTACGAGTCATAAAAAGTTAGCGAATTAAACAAACAAATCAGTAGATCACCTTAAAAAATTTCGTTCATTAACGAAAAAAAAATTTGCTCATAATTTCTGGGACTCTTCATAGGACTTGTAGAAACACATGTAGAACAATGTGCACGTTCTCTAAATTATTCAACTTCTCATGTACCAAAAAAATGATTCAACTTTTCAATGTACATATATTTCAAGAACTTAATTGGTATCCATTTATGATTTAAACAGAACACATGTACAAGTGATGTGGGTCCGACATGCGCATTTTGACGCGATATGCATCAAAAACTACTGATGTAGAAATGTGTAATTGCGGATTGGTTCAGTTTCTAGTCATGTCCATTTTTCTTGCGTCAGCTTAGTATTGATATTATATGTTTATGTGTTTTAAAACCAAAGTCATACAAAAGTTACTTTATTCTTTAGTTTTTTAAAGCTGTAAACCTTTCTCAACATACGCCACTCCGTTCCGTAAGGGGTCCACCATGATAATGCTTCAAAACATAGTGAGATTAATTGACGAAGGTGTGTCATTGCTTTGGGAGAAAATAAACGTGGATGGACAAGTATAAAACTTATTCAAAGTGTGAATATGTAATTAGCCCCAACCATATGCATATATATAGCGAGAGAACATTGGCTTTACTTGAAAGGGGTATCAATATCTTTTTGCCCCTTTGATTCCAATTCCTCATAAAGTGACAGGTTTTAAATTAATTACTATATTCAAAACTGAGGCCTCCACCTAAGTAATCAAATTAAACATTTTTACTGTTGAAAACACCTTAAATAAAGTTAGGTTGGTATTACAAAAACAAGTGTTTTTAATAGTTTCCATTCATCGCCTTCGAAACAATATCATTTCCTTGTGAAAGAATATGAAATATATAGAGATATTTTCCTCCAGCATCCACGGATTCTAGTAGTTCAATTTCTTGCAATATTTCCTAATTTCTCCCTTTGTACCGGTCAAAGGGGCGATGTTTCCTAATCATCAGCTGCAAAAAAAAAAAAAAAAGGTTCAAGGAACTGAAGCTACTTGTTCTCCTTGGTATAAATTAAGAAAAATTTAAAATATGCTGATGCCATGCCCTTGTGTTTTTTCATAATCTCCAGGTGTTTGGGATGCTCAAGGAGCAGCCTTTTTGTCAACTCAAACAAGGGACTTACATGAAGCTGCTTGTTCTCCTTGGTAGATGTGGGCAACCCCACTGCGCCCAACTACTCTTTGATTCTATGCTTCAAGACCATGGCGGCTTGGAACCCACCCCTCAACTCTACACTGCCCTCCTTGCTGCTTACTGCAGGAGCGGACTCATTGACCAGGCATTCTCTGTTCTAGATAAAATGAAGACCCTTCCACTATGTCAACCCGACATTTACACCTAAAACATCCTCATCAAGGCCTGTGTCGATGCCTGTCAGTTCAACCTCGTTGAGTTCCTCTACTCACAAATGGCTGACAGGTCAACCACTCCAAACACCGTCACCCAAAACATCGTCTTAAGTGGCTACAACAAAGCTGGGATGTTTGATCAGATGGAGAAAGTGCATTCTGGGATGCTTGGGAGCACCTCCTCTGCTAGCCTGACGTGTGGACTATGAACACCATCCTCGGTTTGTTTGGTAACGAAGGTCTGATTGAAGACATGGAGAGATGGTATGAGAAGTTTCGGAACTTCAGGATTGACCCTGAGACCCGCACTTTCAACATTCTAATCGGTGCCTACGGGAAGAAAAGGATGTACGGCAAGATGTCATCTGTCATGGAGTACAAGCATAAATTATCATTCCTGTGGACGACCTCTACTTACAACAATGTCATCAGAGCATTCACTGATGCAGGCGACGCCAAATATATGGAATATACCTTTGACCAGATGCATGGGGAGGGTATCAAAGCGGACACCAAGACATTCTGTCGTCTTATCAGAGGTTACGCTAATGCAGGCCTTTTTCATAAGGTGATTGATCCTGCCCAGTTAACTGGGAACTTGGAGATTCCAGAGAATTCCTTGTTCTACAACGCCATTATCTTTGCATGTGCAAAGGCAGAGGATGTGTTGGAGATGGAAAGAGTTTTTAAGCGTAGGAAAGACAAGCACTGCCAACCTGATTCGACCACTTTTTCTGTAATGACACGTACTTACAAGAAACAGGGAATGACCGACAAGGTTTATGATTTGGAGCAAGAAAAGCAAACGGCGGCAGCCATGATGATGGGTGTTGCAGCCATCAATTATAGCCCCCAATTCGATGAGGACGTTGATTTGGAGACTTAAAGATTGTTTTTTCCTGGTCCACAATCGAACAAAGTGCTTATTCAAATCCAAAATTGATGATCACATCTACCATGCTGGATGGTTTCTGAGATTGGTAATCTGTATTTGCCCCCTTATCTCTTTTTTCTCTCCATGTTTTTGTGAAGTTGTTACAGGGTTTGAGTGACCAGAGTAATTTACCAAATTGATCTGTCACTGCAGCAAATCCTTAGATCACACATATTGCCTAACTTCTTGTATTTGTTGCTGTTGCGCTTGGAAAGCTAAGAGAATTTTATTGCCTGATTTGCAACCTTGCGATTGTTCAGTTCATGGGAGCAAACAAGCATGTGTTGTGCTACTCAAGGTTTTAGAATTATAGGTTTAAATGTTTCTTTTCTTTTTTTCTGTTCAAGGCAAATGTTGTGGAACAACATTGGAGTCTTCTTTTTATGTCCTTGCTTAGAAAGATGGAACTTCATACCCTACTCTCAGATATTCTTCAACAATATCCGAGAGCTCAAACCATAAATAGATAGATAACGAAGTGAATGAAATAGTCATCGCCAGCCCATCCTAAAAATAAATTAGAAATTGTTGTCAAGCAATCTGACAGGATAACCAACCACATAACATGGGGTGAATTTGAGATTTTGGAACCCCAATATTTTCAACCTTGATTTGGAAATAATTCAGAGTTACATTCTAAAGTAGATGTAAAGGCAAAGTGACACAAGCAGGAAGCAATGTACAGTCCAAATAAAAAGCAAAAGCCAGCAGCTATTGACACGTCCGGACCTCCATGTCCAGACCTAAATCCCACTGCGTTTGCAGCCGCCACATCCTGATGCAGAAGGTCCAGATTTTGAGTTCCAGTCCTATTGGTCCCTCCACATCTGGACCTTTCATCCCCTACGTTTGTCTTCTCTTAACCTACTTGTGATTCTACATCCCCCCCACCTCAAAATAAGTTGTCCTTGACTTGAACTTGGGAATCTCCACGATCATGAAAATTGAAGCTATTTGGGATGTGCAAATCATCGGTGAGCCTAAACAACATAAACATCATCATTAATCTTCTTGAGAACTTTTATTGGCTCCATTTGCTTTCAACTTGTTATATGTGACTCAGGAAACATTTCCTCACAGAATTGAACAGGGACTGAAACCCAACCTCGATTGCTTTCAATCCCTCCGCTTATCAGCCAACTTTTCAGCCAACTTTCCGTACCTAGCATTCGATTCTTCTAACTTGCTTATGATACTACGCACAAGCATACGACTCTCAACCAAATGATCCTGAACCACACTATATCCGATAACTTCAATTCGTGTACAATAAAGAACGGAGATTAACAAAACCTCACGTGATGATTTGCCTGTCGAACAATTTTCGACATTATTATAAGCAAACTCCGCTTGAACCAGCAAGAAATGGCATTGTCTTGGCACACACAAGCACCTAAAGATGTTCACTAAGTGGTGCTACATTGTATCCGTACAACTTTGCTAGCTCTTCCAAAAGTGTACTATGGCGATCATCAGAATCCCATTAAAACAATTGACTCAAGGAAGTAGAGTTTTTATGAGGAGAACCTGTAATGTAGACACTGAAATTTAATGACACTTCAACAGCACTGAAGGTATAAAATTTGTTTATAATTGTTTCTTAACATGCTAAGAGAAGTTTAGACAGTAAGTGTAGTGATTTAATATCCCTCCTTTTAGCATTTTTAAGACTAAAAGTAGAGGGACACTTTGAAGAGGAGGAATGCATATCATATCAAATGGTACCATTCTCCCTGGAAACTATTGTATTTCACTTTTTCCTTTTTATCTCAGATGTAGTAGTGATACCCTTCTTTTAGGACTCTCTTGACTATTGTGTGTGTTTATACAAACCCTGGTAGGAAAATATTATAGATTTTATATGGCCAGTCTCTAGAAAGATTATATGTATTCCATCTTCTGTTGCGAAGTTATTCCATGCGAGCGATTAAATTAAACAATGAACAAAGCACTGAACTTATTTCCGAATACTTAAGTTGACTGAACAGTCACTGTTTACAGAGGACAAGATGCAACATTACGACGAGAACCAAGAAAAGAAGCTAGCCTTATTGTAGCTTTTGGGGGGGAGGGTGCAAACTAGCATTTGTACATATATATGTATGCGTGCACGACAGCACTTGTGGTTGCGTGCTTTTTGTGTATCTTTTTCTTCAGACATTGGTGAAGCGGAGGTAGTGTTTTCCTGAAGGTAGGTCGGCAGAGTTGTAGCCTTGAGGGAAGAGCTTTTGAGCATCTTCATTGGAGATGCTTGGAGATATCACCAGAGGATCACCAGGTTTCCAGTTGGCAGGAGAGGCTACTCTGTGTTTGGATGCCTTGTTCAGTGAATCCAACACCCTCAAAACTTCGTCCAGGTTCCTCCCCGTGCTCCCCGGGTATAGGAAGCTCAGCTTAATCTTGTTATCAGGGCCTACAATGTGGAGGGCACGAGATGGTTGGTGATTACCTTGATCATCCTTCAAGTTTGGATCGACCATGTTAAGCTGTTGGATGAGGTCTCTCTTGGGATCCGCTATTATGGGGTACTTGACTTTACAACCATTGTTATAGGCCTCAATGTCCTTGATCCATTGATGGTGAGAATTGAGGTCATCACAAGACAAGCCCAAGAGCTTGGCACCCCTTTCCTCAAACTTGTCTGCATATGCTGCCATCATCCCCAGCTCCGTTGTACACACCGGTGTGAAATCACCTGTCACATGCACCCCCTTAACATAACAGGCACAGCAGGTGTATATAGAAGAAAGTAAACACCATAGTTAACCACGCTCTATAGCTCGAAAACATAATAATTTCTATCTATCTATCTATCTAAAAAGGATAAGTCAATTGCTAGCTAGCCTATAATTATGTACATGCATATATAGCAATCAGTAGAGGATGTGAGTAATAATAATATGTCTAACTGGTGGTAATATAACTAGGAAACAAGGAAGGAAGGAGAGAGAGTGTATATATCCATAATACATGGGGCAATGAGTAAGTAACCTTACCTGGGTGAGAGAAGAGAATGAGCCAGCTGGCAGAGTCTCCAATATAGTCATGAAGCCTGAATTTGCCATGAGTTGTTTCCACTTCAATGTTTGGCACAGTGTCTCCCAGTGTCAACCCCGGCATCCTCTCCCGAGATCTCTCCCTCCCTCTCTCTCTCCCTCTCTATTTCTTTCACACACTCATCTGCAAATCATCCAACATCAAATTCTCTCCAAACCTCCGGGCTCCTTTAGGTTCACCATCTATCTCTTTCTCTCTTCTCCTCTATTTTTCTGCATATATGCATGTTTGTATATCTATGACATATCTAGATCTAAAACTCATTTTTTGCTTTGAAGAGATTTTTTTTTTTTATTTTGTACAAAATTTTCCAAAACATATTTTACAAATTACCTATTGTCACAATGGATTTTGCACATGCATTCGCGTGTGCCGTGGTGGCTAGTGCATGATAAAACTGTAGGGCATAAGTCACTCATTTTTGGGTACTTGGATTAAAAGTATAGAACTCAAGGGCGCAATGTGGTATCAGCCCAATAGAAAAAGTTGCTAGGAAACTTCTCTTGTAAGTTCATGTTTGTTTTACTCATTTACAGACGTTGAAATTTCTTTTTGTCTAGCTTTATTTGTTAATTATAGATTGGGTATAAGATTCCTGCAATTTTACAGGGTTATTATGGTTTCAGCCAGAAGTTAAAGCATGTTATTCGCCTGCCGTTTGCCTCCATTGCTTATGGTACTCATCAGATCACGATAACTTTTTTGTTGATTACTTAATTATTTTATTTTTATTTTTCTTTCTCTGGCCAACCTATGCACAAAATTTTCTACTTCTGATAATGTTTGTAATCCTTTTGTCCACTTCAGGAACTGCAGTTATGTTTCTTCTCATGGTTTGGAAACCACATTTTAGTTTTGTAACCAGCTCCCTCTTACTCAGGTTTGTTCCAGAATCACTGACAATTTGATTACTCTGATTTCTCAAGTTATTCTTATATGCAATTCAGTTTAACGTGTTCTTTTTGTAATTTGACTGACATAGTTCCAAATCATCTCTTCTAGCCTTAATTTGGCTGCACATTATGCTACAATGAGTTAATTTGTATGGTCAACATGTTTATGGGTGGATTAAATAGGCTGCAATGTATTTTCTACAAAATTTTAGAAGCTATAATCCCTCTCACTTGCCTGTTACAGGATCATCATGCTGGTTGAAGTAGTCTCTGCTGGTTTTTTCATGAGTATGTATATGGGTGAGTTCACGTGATTATGTACATATTAAGATCTTCAATCCGTGTAGCATGACTGCAACTTTTGATCTAGTTCTGTTTTGTTTTGCACAATTTTCATTTTTGGATCTAGTGTTGACTTTTAGGCATAATAGCTAATGAATAAATATAATATATATGTACATATACATATACATACATATATATATATGTGTGTGCGTGTGTGGATGGCCTAGTGCACAAAACTTCTACATTGCGGCATTTGGGAGGGTATGATGTATGTAGTCTTACCTTTGTTTTCATAAAGGCAATCTCCAAGGGGACGAACCCATGACCCACAAGTCTCAACGGAGTCGTGCATGGTCCTAGCCTGTGTAAATAACAAGCCATCTCAATACGATGAATTAATGTTATACATGGAAGAAAGAATTCTGAAACCTAAATTACTCAGATGAAAATGATGTGAATAAATGTTTAGTTTGTCGATATTGAGGAAACATGAGAGGTATTTGATGACTAAAAATTTAGCAAAATGTGTGATATGATGACATGTGCCTTCATTCTTTAAACAAGGAAAGGTTTTTACCCAGTTGGCCAATTCTTTGTTGTGATTTTTGTTGATTTGGGAAAGCAAAGTAGCTCCTGAGATGAGTGTGCACAAGAAAAATAGTGTGGAAGGTGGGTCATGCTGCTTATTGTCAAGGATGTGCTCTTTAATCTCCCTGTTGAATTCTAATTCGAATGGGGCAGTACCTCGTTGCCTACAGGATATATACATCAATACAATGCGGTGGATTCTCAGCCGGATGTTTTGAAGTCATTATATTCTCCTCTTCAGCAATCTAGTCCGCTGGAAGGGTTAAGGTATCTATTGTCAAACTTAAAAATTCGTTCCAAACATTTGTTGCTATCTCAGTACTATTACCACCATTTAGCAAACTGCCTTGTTTTATCACTATTTGATAACTGGTACAATTTGGCAAGTATTATCGATAACTTTTTCCACATCTAGTGAATCTTTTCTGGCTAATCTTTCTATGGACACTAATGTTGTGGACATTGCATTGCATGGCAGATATCATGATGGTGGCCGCCTAGCTGATCAGCAAATGGCTTTGTTGCAATATCAACGAGAAAACCTACACTTTTTGAGTGAGGAGGTACTTATTAAACCTGCATTATTGGTGTTGCTTATCTTTTGCTTTTCAATGCACCGGGATCTTTGCCCGTAATTAGTAATGACATGGTGCGGTGCAAAGCCAGTCTACTTTTAGTATTGATAGGGGCATTGTCACCGTGCTCTGGCTTTAATTTTTGGACCTATCAACTCTTTTTAGATTCTCCGGTTGCAAGAATGTTTGAGTAAATATGAACGCACCAATGATGGGAGCACCCCTCAGGTATAATCCCATCCCATATGTATAGTTTTGATTTTTGAAGCACCTCAAAAGATACGCTGAGGCTAAGGCTGTGCTTAACATTTCCTCATGTTTGCGTCTGTTAAATCCTTGGCTTTACTGTTATGTACATAATATGTTTTGTTTGAAGCTCATGGTCACTTTTTCGACGCTGCCCATTTTCTACTGCATCGATGAGGCAAAAATGTGGTTTACCATTGCTTTTATTTTCAATTTCCTTAACATTGACATTTTTATTGCTGTTGTGCTTCAATTTTTCACTCCTTGCATTTTTCCTTTGTCTCTTTCTCATCTAGCAGAAGTGAACTGTTTTGTTTTGCAGGTTGATCTTGCTCATCTTTTGGCTGCTCGTGATCAGGAATTACGTACACTCTCAGCTGAGGTAACAGCTATCTTATGGAACTAATTTCTAATGGTCTATATTTCACAAGTATTTTCACAAAAATTGAAGCAAAATAGTTGTACTTTAATTTTATGGATCTATTCATCTGGAAAAAGGTTTAGGGTGACGACTACTGATATTAAAGTTACTAAGTGATTGTATATTCGTGATTTTGAGATACAAGCTAAAACATAATCCTATCCTTTTGAGTTTTGACTTTTTATCGTTATGTCTCATTATTTTATCTTTACTATCAACTAAATTGTAAAAGTTGTGCACTTCTGCAGATGAATCAACTGCAGTCTGAACTAAGGCTTGCTCGATCTCTAATTGCTGAGAGAGATTCTGAGATCCAGCGTGTTAGGTTGACTAACAATCAAGTAATTTCTCGCAGCCCTTACATTACATATATTTGATCTTTGGATATCATTTCATATAACTTTATATTGTCCCCTTTGCTATCGATACTGCCCTGATGCGCCAAAAAGAAGATGGAAAAAAAATAACTTACGTAAATAAAGATATTGCCCTGATGCGTCAAAAAGAAGAGAAAAAAAAAACTTATGTAAATAGAGAAAGATGGGGAAAGAAAGATTGACTCATGGCTTATTTTACTTAGAAGTATCCCTTACATCAATTAGATTCGTCTTTTCGATTTCCTTCTTTGTATTGGTCTCTCTTTCTGTTATCTTTTCAATTATACTAGTCGTTGTTTCTCATAATGCTTGAACAGTATATTGAGGAGAATGAAAGACTGAGAGCTATATTAGGAGAATGGAGTACTAGAGCAGCAAAGGTACCATCAGTTTGGCTCTTCTGTTTTTCAATTTCAAAAACAACTGTATTGGTAAATTTGTATGATTTTTCTATCTAATGCTTTGTTGTGGGTGGTCAAAAGCTCGAGCGAGCATTGGAGCAAGAGAAGTTATTGAATATGGAAATGCAAAAGAAGGTATTGATAGTTAGAAACGAACCAACACAGGATGCGGCGTAACAGACATAGATTGCGTTTTGCGTGTTACTTCTTTATGCCCTTTTCAATGTCAAGGGATCAATTGACATGACATTGACAACAGATGGAACATTGTTGTATAGCTATTAGCTTTATGTTCTGCTCTGTCGGGAGTTTGAATGGAATTCCCTCTCTGATGTAAACCCTATATGTATATGTACAAACTTGTATATATTTGGTATTCCTTACCTTAACATAGGCGCCCATTGACAATGGATGGATATTATTAAATATAGTGAGAAAGATTTATCATGCTGTTGAATGTGAATGCACAATATTTTCATAGTTTTGTACTTTGTTAACTTGAAAATCGAGAACAGTAATCACAAGGAACAAAGAAATATAGGTTTTCGTAGGAATCACAGAACTTTGATTTAAATCTTTAACCTTTGTAACAAAACCAGAACAACTATCGTGTTGGGAACAACATTAGCACAATAAATTCGTATGAAAAACTTTCCAAAAAAAAAAAAATAGTATGAAAACGTGAATATTGAATGCTACAGACTGAAGTTAACATTGTCACTATTAAGCAAGTTGAAAATCAATTTTACAGAATTACAAACAAGAAGTAAATTAGGTTGAAGCATCTAATAAATATTTAGGCTTTTTTTCATGAACATAAAAATGTGCATTTTAACAAGTAACAAGTAATTGGGTACTGAAAATCCCAATCCAATCTAATCAAATTCCAAGTACTAGCAATTCTGGGCAACCATGGAAGTTGGTCTCTCTATACGCAGCCAAATATCAAGGTTTCATTTGGTGTAAAATGTGACAGAAAGAAAAAAAAATTTTACAAAAAATCATGGATTTAATAACATTTTTTTTTTCGTCATAATTTCCCACAAGGAATCCTTATATCAAACGTAATGCAAAGTTAAATACACTGAAAAAAAAAAAATCTATTAGCAGGGAGTTGCCATTAACTTCAGAATTCAGACTATATTCCTCAGAACTGACCAATTTTTCTTCATTAGCTTATACAAGGGGAAAAAAAGTACAACTTGAAGCCTAACATGTATCCAAGCGACAAAATTGACAGGAACTCCGAACGCTAGTGCAGTAATAACTAATAATATTCATCCAAAGAGCTCTATGCCGAACCGATGGTGAAAAGCAATAAGCCAACGGAGATACGGACGTACACAATTGGCGCCATGTAATCAGCTGTAATACATGTAGTCCGCAATTTCACCAAACAAGAGAAGTCCACAATCGTCAACGATCAACATGTTTTCAAGCAAGCATTCATAGAGGGGAAACATGGGTGGTTTCATTGAGGAAGAGACAACCAAATACGTAATTATAGAAGTCGAGGCCTTTCACTGCCTCTCCTCCTTTAAATAGAGCCTCTGTATCGTACTTGCATGCTCTGGTACAGTCAGGGCAATAGGTCACCTACACCATGAAGAAACCGCAAGGTTATCGAGGAAAATTCTTCAAAGGACAATTTTGTAGATTTTGTGAATAAAATGTATCACAAGGTACCAAAAATATTAAGAAAAGAAAATTCAAATGAAGAGTACATACCTCCAGCAACTTTGGCTGGAATTGGGAATCAAGCATTACATCAACACCATACATGGCTCGAGACTTTGGATTCTGCATTTCCGGGTGCACTGCAGCAGCTGATTCAAACACTGACCGGAGCATTTTCCTAATACTGAGGTGAATATCTAACCATTTAACTGGAAAAAAATTATACAAAGAAACGAATCTTAAGTAAGAATTAATTAACAATGCAACAAAGATTGCACAGGCAACTCTTTAGTTGCCGAGGTAAATAAAATGATAATAAGATAGTTAAGCTTAGATGCCTTGATGTTCCTGTTCAAACTCCTTAACAAACAGTGGTGTGTGCATATGATTCAATGTTCCTCTGTAGTTCTGCAAACGAAAAAATCACAACGGTCAAGTCCAATAACAAGAAATGTATAACTGAATTTCCACGTTGCCAAATGCCAGTGACATCATTTTCGTGATTGGTGCAAAAAAGCAATAATAAAAAACTCGAAAAATAGTATTCAGGGCTTACCATGACAGTGAAATGAGTCTCGTATTCGAAAAAGCTGTCCTTTTGTAACGAATACTGATTGTTCGCCAATCTAACCTGAAAATGAGATAAAAAGTTCTGTTACTGCAGCATCATACATGCATATACGAGATCTATAGACAAAATAGTCTTAAACTCCACAAAAGCAGAAGCATATTTGGTAGAGATGTTTACATACCCAGAAAACATCGGCAAGGAATATTTCCAAAGGGTCAATGCTGCTAACCAACGTGATATAACGGAGATCAAATTTCCTCCCTTTGAACAAAGCAGGATGTTCTATATACTTCTGGCATATTTTGGGACCAGTCTCCATAAGACGAATGATAGCTGTTAAATTACTTGTAATAGTCGTATCAATAGTTCGAGCCATGTTCCATGGTTTCAGTATCCATAGATTATCAAGTCCATCTCTTTTCCTTAGATGATAGTCCCCGATAAGATGAGATAGCTGTGTCTCGAGATTGTAAGTTGGCTGAAGCCACTCCGGACATCCATATGCCTATCAAGGAAAATAAAGCTTATAATTTTTTAAACCAGCATATTAAGATTTAGTTTGATGTCTTCTACTTCTGTGTTCGCGAATATAATAAAGCAAGCTATCAAAGACCTTTTGAACTGTTTCTGCTAGATGATGTTTCATCACAAGGCAAGCCTCAAAAGGAAATTGATTTATGTATTGTTGATCAGTCAATCCTGCAGCTGCCTTCATTTCCTCATCCAACTGCATACTTGTCCATATTATGTCTGCATCTTTTGGTTCAGCAGCTGCAATCAGAGAAATAAAATGAAAAGTGTTTTACGTTGTTTGTCCCACATCGGAAGTTTAATAAATTAATATCTAATTTATAATGGCTCCTCTCCTTCCTCTAAATGGGGCTTCAATAAAAAAATTGTCAGCACCAACAAATTGACCCCATTATACAGGTATTAGCATACATTGCAGAACCCATTAAATAACATAGAGGTAGCTTACTAATGCTCACAATATTCCAAACAAGAGATATATTAACATACTGGAACGTGATAAAACCTACTTATTGTAAACTCAGGACGGCACAGATACTCTTCCACTTGAGGTATATCTGTATAAACTCGCAAAGCTCTTCCATCACTGCGAAGCAAGCTTGTGGTTGCGGGCAGCTTCATGGGCTGAGGGATAAAGGGTGTTGGTTTCAGGTTCTGCATGTGTTTCTTGTATTGCTGAAAGGTTGCATTTAATCAGTTCTAAAATAGAAGACTATAAATAAACTCAACTAAGAAAGTCTCTAAAATAGAAGACTATAAATAAACTCAACTAAGAAAAACGATATAACATACTTTAACAAAATAATTTTCAGGCGTGTGGAACCAAGCAGAAAGTCTAGCAGAACGTTGCTTGTCCTCTCCAATGCTAGGTAGAAAATCACGAGTACATTCTTCATCTTTCTCTACATTTTGTATAGGCCACAGGACAGAGTAACTGAAAAATCAATAACTATCTAAATAAGAACTTCCACAGCAGAACTCTTCAGATTAATTAGCTCCGGTACAAACTGAAATTGTAGACAATGGGCAGATGTCCTCGAACAGCAGATAGAGGCCATCAGAGAAGGTAAAACTTGCAGGCCCAGTAAAAGCCAGATATTTACTTATGAACCTAATGCAGAGTAAATTATGCATGATTTACGCAGTTAATAATACGGGTAGGAAAAGAGAACCTTATAGCTGATGCCAGTTTACCATCTGGCATGAAGAGAAAAGGTGAGACTCTAAAATTTGGCTCATCACTATGCCGCAAAGCTGAACCTAGCTCATCCATCACATACCTACGGAAAATAGAGAACTATGTTATTGAGCGAACATAGATGTAAAGAGACAACAAAAATAAAGCCCAACCTACATGCCCAGTCATTTCTAACAAACTGGTGTGCTCTCTCTCTCTCTCTCTAACTGAAACACATATACCACAACTCAATGGAAATTTGAAAACAAGGAAATTTCATTCTGACAAAGCAATGTTGCAGTTTTGACTTTCACCAGTCGAATTGTTCTTGTTTTCCTTTGTCCTTTAAAATAAATTACCAGTAACAAGACGTAGTCTCAAAAACTCTGGTCGCAAAAGGCAAAAATATTAGTTATGCTCATTAACAAGAACCCCTATTTCCCTAGTAGCATCATTGAGGAATGAAAAATGGCCTCTAAATTACCCCCAAAGTCGGGTCTATCCCTGTTAAGCATATGATGCTGTTGCACACTAAAGGTATTTTAACAGTAAATGGTTGGAAAGCACATTTTAAAAGTAAAATGGCCTCTAAATTATCCCCAAAGTCGGGTCTATCTCTGTTAAACCCATTTATTAAGATGAACTTAGAGATTGCACTGATATTCTAAAAATTCAAATTATTATCATTTCAAGTTCAAATGCAAAGCGCTGAGCGCATGTTCTTAAAGTAAAGGCATATAAAAGCAGATTGAGTAGCAATAACTGAAACTCAAATGCTTACCACACAGAGGTTTCATCAATTTTTTCTTCATCTGCAAGTCTATATGTCATCAAAAACAACCACATTGCATTAAGAACACGATCGATAAGTGTTTCATCCAAAGCCCACTCAGGGAGGCGCGGTTGAAGCATTGAATCAATCACATGCTTTCCCGATTCTAATACTTTGGAAGCATCGACTCCATTCAGCAAAGAAAGAGTGGGAAAAGATTCAAGGATTTTCAGAGCACTGTCTCCAAGAGGGCCTGGTATGTCTACCTGTTCTATTGCTTTAATCAGCACATGTTTCAAGATTTAGACAGTTTAAAATGCAGTGAAGTGTTTTAATAAAGGTACCTCGAGAGCACTTAAGCAAATAAACCCTTTCAGGAGCTCCACTAAGTCATCAACTGAGTTCTGGTCCAACGGGTTTCCTCGAAGATTTAGATATGATAGCAATGGTATTTCAGCAGGTGAAAAGACCTGAATGAGAGGCACAAAGAAAGTTAACAAAAAGACTTGTTTCAGAAATTTTACAGAATTTTCATCAACAGTTGAATAACGCATAAAAGGGAATAAGTAAACAACTCAAATATTTTCACAAGTCTGGCTCACTACAACGTTAATAGAAGATGCGTGAGGAAATAAATGAAAACTCTCTGACCTTGTTGGTTAGACTGTGAATTGATCGACTTGAAAGGTCAAGAGAGGTTACATTGCGAATTGGGTGTTCATTATGATTGGTACACCCCGGATTGTCCTTATCGTATATGTCTCCACAAAATCCAAGTGCCCATTCACCAAAGTTGCAGGTAAAGCACCTGTTATAAATTTCCAATCCTGGACAATGCTGGAAAATGGAATCTGCCAACCTATCATCACTAAAAGGAGGATAACTGATCGCACCTCTGAAACCATAAAGGTTAACAAATTTCAGAAAGCAATTAAACTTACTATTTCTGCACTATTGGATTGTCGTTAAGCCAAAGCGCCTTAAGGTGCTTCAATTTAGCCATTTCCCGTGTAACAATATCCATATTTTCAAGCTTGTTTCCACACAAGCTAAGAGCAAGCAAATCCTAATCCATAAGTCAACAAGTTAATTACGAAAATGAAGAGAGGGAAAGGAATGCATATATGGAAAAAGATATGGTAAAATAAGATAACACAACTAACTGGGCATGAATAGGTTTTATCTTCTAAAAAGAAAAAAGAAAAAAAAAACAAGAGCATAAGCAAACATAAGCAATAAGCAGAAATGCTAAGCATTAAAATTGGAAAAGTAATTCATTCAAAACATTAATGACTTACAGGAAATTTACCAGGCAAATCAAGGGATAACAGCATAGCATCATCTATATTCACCACTTCTAGCTCCAACCATTTAACTGCATCTCCTTTGTTTTTAGCCTTATATATTTCAGTTTCCACAATTTCTACTGCACCCAATTTGGCGCCATTCTCATTCAAACCTTCAGTTGAATAGTCCACCTCATCACCATCAGAGATCAAATCAATGTCAACACACATCAATGCACCCATCCTTTCAACCAAACCTGGAACTTCCTCCAGCTGCAAAACCACAGAAGTTGCTAACTCAAATTACAAGAACCAAAAATATTTATGAAAATAACATTAACACCAAACATTTCCAAAACAAACAAAGCAACAATGTTGGACTAGGATTTTTGTGATTCAAAGTTGAGTTGATAACATAACTCTCATCGGGTATGAAGTCATTCGACGCCATCTACAATAGAGCTTACGCATTTATGTAGATTACGACGACTACGATGTTTTCTTTGATTCTCAACTACAAATAATGGGGAAAAAGAGGTACAAACACTAACCATGCCAAGTTAGAGAATTAAACTGCAATACTTTGCATCAAGAAAAATGGTACTCCTACATAAAGTATTTAGTCAAGGACGTAAAGAATGGTCACACTTGAGCACTATGTATATCGGTGACTTCCCTCAAACTCCTCTCCTATTAACATGACTATGCATATCATGTGTCTATATATGAATAGATTACCCCATCGCTCATTACCCCACCAACCTGCCCACTGCTAACGAAAGAATCTCCACATATCGAAATGAAAGAATCTCTACATATCGAAACTAAATAATCAATGCCTTTCCTGTCTAAATTGTCAAAGACTCTACACATTACATGAAGTATTCCCATTATACATATCACTCAATAACGTCCAAGAGTAAGATAAAGCTTGAGCCTTTAGTAAAGTTCAATATTTTAACAATAAATGAATTAAAGAGACATGGAGAAAAATAAAATCACTGATGCGTTGTGACTTAATTAGGCAACCCTGCTAGAATAAGATAACCTTTTACTTATATCTCTGGGTAGCCGAATCGAGCCAAATGTTACGCATACTGGAGCTTGAATTGACTCAAAAGAACCATGCATACTTGAACTCGAGCTCAACTTGAGTTCAAGTCCTATGTCGGAGCTCGAACTTGAATGAGTTAAAAATGAGAAGACTCGAGTCAAGTTTGAAGTTTCTTTTCATTCTATTTTTATTAAACAAAGACTTTTTACAAATATATTTATATGTATTTAGAAAATACAAATATATGTACACATATATTTTTCACTCCAGCTGCTCATGGGTCCAATATGAACTGAGTATCTTAATTCTCGAACCAGAGCTTACTATAACAAATACTCGAAATTGAGTTGTTCAGTACTGAGAATCGAGCAATACTCAAGCCTAACTCGAGCTAGTTGCAAACACACAACTCTAAACAGAACAATAATGTATACATACATATGATACACACATATAAGTGAAGTGAAAGGGTGTGACCTGTTTGCGAGCATCAGAGAGACGAAAGGTCCAGGCATGGTCCACCAAGAACACGCGGGACTCCTTTTCCATACCGGCGTCGGAGGTGAGCACAAGGCGGCGCTGGCGGCCGCCGTCGCAGGGCTCCACCTGGAAGAACTCGCTGCCGTCGTAAGTCTCCGACGACAGTTTCTCGAATAGCTGGCGGTGCAGCGGCTGCGGAAGCCCCGACGCCGCTAGTAGGACGCCGTGGACCTCCGCGAACTCATCGAACGTCGAGATTCTATCGCCGCCGGCGGCCGCCATTTTGTAACGAGAGAGAGAGAGACGGAGAGAATGTCACTTTTTGAATTGCAAGGGCGTTTTTGGAATTTATAAAGTATATTTTATAAAACACATAAATTTAGAAGTAAAATTTTGGTATTTATAATATTGTTATTGCGTAGACTGATATTATTATAGTGAGATTGTTATTCGTATTTGGATGCGCATTTGTGTGTCGTGAATTGTACATTATATTTAGTTAATGTTTTATATAGTATCATTAGGTTGGTATTCGTAAGATTTGTGAGCTGTTGTTTGGTTGTAAGGATTTTAAGTTACTATGAAGTAAGTGTTACTATCAAGGAGAGATTTTTGGGCAAGATTTGAGTTGTTTCAGTTGTTAAAAATTGCACCGGATTCTGTAATTTTTTCATTTCTATTCTCGCTCAGAAAGAGCCATTCGAACGGCAGTTGCAGGTGGGACCCATAATCACTTTTCGGACTTACATCACGTGGAGTGTAATTTTTACCCAGGGCAAAACATAATAGAGAGGGAGAGTGGTGAAATGGGGGTGGGGTTTTAGCTCATCTTTGAGCTCATTCTTCATCTAGTTTTCTGAGCTTGGATGCTCGATATTTTTACATATTCAGACTCCTCGTCACCTAAGCTCCATTTTGACGTAAGTTTATCTTCTGTCTCGTTTTTCCTTAATACCTCATTTTTCGTGCTAGATCCGAATATTAAAATAAAGTTAATATTCATACTCGTGATAATTAGTAGACCATTTGTGTCTATAAACTCATGTTGATTCATTATCATTTGATAGATCAAACTCAAGGCCAAATGGAGGTGAAATTGGGGTTTTTTGATGGGAACTTGCGTTAAGGCTTTTAGTAAGCGGTGAAGTACGAGTAGTTTACAAAATAGGAATATATATGTAGGTTTGGGCGAGTCGCTAATTGTATGATTAGGGTTTACTTTAATTGTTTTCTTTGTGGGTATGTTTATATTAATTTCTATGAGTTAGAATTAATACAAATGAAATGAAAGCATGTTGGGTGGGATTACATGAAATTTATATTCGAGACGTATTTATTTCATGATTATGAGATTTGGTTGTTTATGTGGAATTTACATGAAATTCATATAAAGATGTATTTATTTCATTATTGTGAGATTTTGCATGATTATGTAGGATTTACATGAAATTCGTATTAAGATATATTTATTTCATGATAGTGAGTATTGGCATATCCACGCTAAAAAGTGAGTTTTGATATTGATTTTATCAAAGTGAAAATATGGGATTTTTAAAATGAAATTTTTAAAAAAATGAGAATTGGTGAGAAAAGTGAGGCTCGTGAGAAATTATGAGAAAAGTGGATTTTGTGAGAATTCATACTGAAGCAAACTATTGAATTAAAAAGTGGAATTTAAAGTAAGAAATGGATACTTTTGTGTGAGTTGCATGACATTACAGGTTTGAGTCATTTTATATTTTTTTTGGGATCGTGTCGATTTTTCATACAGTGAGCAAAAGCAAAGAGAGAGCTTGGCACTCTAGCGTGAAAGTAAAAAAAAAAAACTTGATTAGGGATACACTATTATCTTGCTAAACATGGGTGGCGGATTATAACATAGGTTATACGAGGTAGACTTATGATTTTTACAAATAGTGAGAGACATTTGTCCCAAATTTTATAGTGAGCTGTAAGTTGTGAGTCTTTGTGGGTGTGTATGAGAGTTCATGTATACATTCATGGGTATGCATTGTATTGACATTGTATTGCATTGCATTTGATTATTATTATGTGGCATAGATATTACACTTGCAAGCAATGCACAATATCACATATATCATGCAATTTTGGAGATTGCCTCATTTATATTATTTTCTAATTTTGTAGACACTTATACTACAGGTGCCGAGGCTAGTAAGCAGCACCGCTGATGGTACTTTGATCTTGTATATATATATATATATATATATATTTCCTTTTGGACAGATGTATTTTAGATTTTATTTTGATGAATTTGTCTCATTCATGTTGTATTGTATTTCAGAGGCTTAGTGGGATGTATTTATTTATACATTAGTGGGATCATATAGACGTGATGTATTTTGTGCCCAAGGGGCTTGTGTATTACATTCCGTTGTTACTCCAATAGCGAGATATCATGTTTGGAGCAAGAACGAATTGTAATATACTT
>MKEJ01081895.1:0-12511 GCA_001753735.1 Embelia ribes | reverse complement strand
AAAAAAAAAAAAAAAGCAAACAATTTTGTAGTCCCTAAATGCATATATTAAACAGTATTATAGAGCCAAAAAGTTTCAAATTTTTAATAAATTTATTGGCCGACACCAAGAAGAAAAGAACTGGTTTTATCTAACTTTGAGGTCCGTAAGTTATGATGAAGACAAAGACATGTAACAATTATATATTGTTTGGGGGATGCTACGAAATAGTAGGCAACCTAAACTTTAATTGATTAAGACAATACACATATTGGCTATCATCCCCACCTTTTGGAAACATAGAGACTACTTTTAAAAATCTTGTCATTGTCTAAAAATCCAAATTAATTACAATTAATCAATTTAATGTTTAACTACCAATATCAAAATTAAAATGAATATAATTACAACAAATCATGATGTGCAAGAACTTCGGTTATTACAATTTTATATATCATTTCCAATTGTTTTGGTCAACATGCTTTAAAACAATACATTCCCTGCAAAAAGTTCCCTTTCTAGCTGGTGGCATAATCGTAATGTCAAATTCGAAATTTCATAATAAATAAAAAGAAAAGAAGAAGAAAGTATATATTTATATTATCAAATTTAGAATTTATTTTTTCTATTAAATAATAACGAGAAACTTGACAAGGAGGAGGGCTTACAAGGCATAATCATAGTTAATGATGCATAAACAAAGATTTTTCACTCGTTGGAATTGTAAATATCCATACGTTAAATATTTTTATAAATTCATTTATACCAATAAAATTTAAAAAAATAATATTGATTAGCATAATATTTTTAAAATTTATGGTGAGTCTCAAATTGGTATAAATGAATTTATAAAAATATTTATTTTCTAAAACTATTTTGTTTCTTAAATACAATGTTAATATATATATATATATATATTTATTATTTATAGTTACGTAGAGATATATATGTATATTTTGGGATTATGTGTGATGTTATAAGAAATTTAGTTTTAATAAATTATATTAGTGTAAATGATATATATGTATATAATTTTAAAAAATTCTATTATGTAAAGTTTTGTTTTAAAATTTTATCTTAATATGACAAGTGTCAAGTAATTATGTAAACAAATGTCAAAATTAAAATAAATATAATTGAAATAACAACTTTTATATATACTTAACAAGATTTTATAATTTTTGTCAACCAAATTGAAATTACTTAAAAAGTAATCAAACAATCATATGGCAAGTTGGTAACACCTCTGTAAGCAACTTGAGTAGTAGCAAGAGTGAAACATAATTAACAGTACATGAAAATGATATCTAATTGATGTTACTATGTTAGCCAACTTTCTACTAAATGTGACCGGCCCACGACGCTATCGATGCTTCTAAGCATCGTATAACAAAATCGATGGTATATACACCGTTGATTTTCCTGATCAGCCACCTGTGGTGTTTGACTACACGAGTTCAAGCAATTGTGAGAACTTAGACCTTGTATATCCATAGTTCTCGACCAAGGTTGAAAATCTCAAATTCAATTCCACGGTTGAGATTGTTATGAAAAATACGGCCCTGGTGCAAGCAGAGAACCATCCTATGCATTTCCACGGATTTGACTTTCGCGTTTTGTGATATGGTTTCGGAAATTATAACCTAGAGACTGTGATGCTAAATACTGTAAATCCACATATGCGTAATATGGTGAGCATGCCAGTGAAGGATGGACCGTCACCAAATTTCAAGTCAATAATCCAGGTTTATAACTGCTATATAATTTGACATATATGAATTTTAAGTATTGTTTCACATTTCTTTTTGAAAAATAATTTTATTACATATCTATGAAGTTTTCCCATAAATAAATATAGATGAAGATTTATCCAGAATGATTAAGCGGACCATGAAATTTATAAGTAGTTATACCGCATCATTATGTACAACATTTAGATTGTATACATAATTTTTATTTGCGTACTTTTTCTCCCAATGTTATAGAACACTAACTTTTACAAATTTATATTGATCTTTTCTAAATTTTGGTGCATATATGTATATAGGTGTATGGCTTATGCATTGTCATTTGGAGCTGCACCTCCCGTGGGGAATGTCAATGGTGTTCGAAGTTGAAAACGGACCCACTCCCGAGACTACGCTACCTCCACCCCCAGCCGATCTGCCCAAATCCTAGAAATTAAGTTAATGATCCTCTGTTGCTTCTTATTTATACTAATTTTGATTAATTTGTTAGCCCATATCCATTCCTTTCATATTGATTCACGTGTATTTTTCTTCTTTCTCGCTTAGGTAGATATTTATGACGGATAATAATTATTAGCACATTACCGGGGAAATAGGGAGGATTTACATAATTAATGCAAATATCATTTTATTTCTAATGTAGAATCTCATGTTTACATATTAATAAAATAAATTGTTTTCTTTTACTTTGCGTCAATTACCAGTGTATATACTATCGCATAAAGATTCCATAAATTCTACATGTGGAATATTTTTATTCCCCCAAGGGTAACTGAAATGGCATAAACAATTGAAATGAAATTATTTATACATGTCTAATCTTCCAAAAGCATGCATTTTGGTGGAACACGATCCGGAGTAATTGATAAATAAGATATTATTAGTTGGGCTTATTTTCATTAAAAATAACAATAGCATCGTCTGAATCTCTCTGTTTTTATTTTTATTTTTACTTTAGAAAACAATAATGTCCTTAGTGGGTACTGCTTTTTCCGTTATGGTTTAAATCATAGTTGCATTTATTAACTACAAGAGATTCTGTGCGTGTGAACATGACTTTTCATTTCCTCTATCCGCTCCATATTCTTTTTTCTCTCTCTTTATAATTTGTCAATCTATTTCCTTCCAATGTTTTCTGTAAAAAAAAAATTCTCCTTTCTTATCTTTTATTTATCCAAAAAAAATTTTTATAAGTTCATTTAATTTGTTAAGCATGCGAAAAAAAAATATATATATATATATCATTATTACTTTACCCGAAGATCATTTTAAAATCCGACCGTATTATTTCTATTTTTGTCTAAATGTATTTCAAGATTGTGTTTATATATATATAAAAAACTTACTTTGTCACTCGTTTTGAAAGAGAAAATTACGGTGTAGAGGAGAGAGGGGAGGAAGAGAGAGAGAGAGAGTGCTTATTTGTGTTGGGCTCATGTGCTCATTTACAGGTGGAGATATTTTATTGGCCCAAGTGTAACAAGATATGTTAACAGTATAAAAAAAGGAAGAAGCGGGCCGAAGAGCTCCTAAATAGCAGTCTGGGAGACTCTTTTACATTACAACCTTCGAATTTATTTGTTTCTGATCCCACATACGAGCGGACCAAACCGCAAATTTGGCAATCTAAGAAGTCGACATGGCTTCATTTTCTTAATCGCTAAAAAATGGCCTCGCATGTGATAATAGAATAGATAGAGACGGATACGGCTTGGAAAGAGAAGCAGACCTACTGGAGTAGGGTGTTTGTAAAGGGTGTTTGTTACTCACAATATTAGGAATTAAATTTAGCTATGAGAAGGACAATACTCATAATGTTATGCTATTACAACAATATGATCAGCTCTGTTAATCTTGCACATCTATTTACATGCTCGAGTATCAATTCAGCATGCGCCAATGATAAACATTTAAAATCACAAGTCACGATTGCACAGTTTATTTAACTATAAACCTGATGGGTCGTGGCTAATCTCAAGGTCTAGAGTTAGAGACAGTGTAATTTACCATTTTTCTTGGCGTCTACAAATGCAAGCTTTAATCACCATTTTTCTTGGCATCTGCAAATGCAAGCTTTAATCACGTCAATATTTCATTTTTTTTTTAATCTAGAATAGGTATTAACATCAAAATCAATATTCAAATGCATCAATTGATTACCTAACGAACCTCGTAGTTGTTGAGAGATAGACTCGAAATCCAATTGCACGCGAAATTTTGGGATTATAATCAACAATAAGAAGTCTCAGGAATAGGTTGAAACGAAACCGCATTGAAACTTAGTGCATGAAACAGCAATTGGAGATTGGTCGCTCTAAACTATATGATCGATTGCTTAGGAGTTGTATGACCGAATGACTAGATCTGATCAAAGATGTTTTGCTATGTTTGACTTAGGATTTGATGGGGATTTGTTTTCTATCCATATTAGATGACTCTTGTGGCCATATAAATATGCCTAGAGCTTGTTTATATATATAAAAGAGAAGAAAGGCTCATAAAAGAGTTACTTTGTGACAGGATTTTCCCAATGTTTTTTTCCCCTCGTGGGTTGAGGTTTTTCTTGTTTGTTCGCATGGGAAGTGTCTATGAGGCTTTCTCATAGCCTCTTATCCCATTAATCTTGAAAATA
Source organism: Embelia ribes (assembly GCA_001753735.1). Classification (NCBI taxonomy): domain Eukaryota; kingdom Viridiplantae; phylum Streptophyta; class Magnoliopsida; order Ericales; family Primulaceae; genus Embelia; species Embelia ribes. The sequence goes on along the minus strand of MKEJ01081895.1, from coordinate 8,152 downwards.
GGCATGTAATAGAGTTATTACATGGGAAATATCCTAACGTCTTGGTTGGCAAAAATCCTACTGAGTTGGGGAGTGATTCCAATGAAAACGCTATTCGGCAAAAGAATTCTCTCAAGTCAAGGATCCTTGGAGTTAAGTGGTTTCACACAGTTTTGAATTGAGGATTCTTTACAGTATCGTGCGAAGATTTATTTATTCATTGTAATTCTACTCATATTATAATGGAATAAATGAGGAAGTATCTGTAAATGAGGAAACCTTGTATGTATACATATGAATAGCGTAATATACAAAACTTCCGCATTGCGGAGTCTGAAAGTGTTTGATGTCAATAACATTAACATATTTCAAGAGAGATTGTTTTCCAACGACATGAACCTGTGACTCACAAGTTGCAAATGGAGGTGTACATGACCCTAACTTATAGAAATTCAAATTAAAACTTTAAACACCGCTAATATTGAGAAAAGACTGAACATGAAGCAATTTTAATAATTAGATGCCATAAAAATATCAAGCCATCTCCATTAAGGAGTCTAACTCATTAAAAAAAAAAACATTGTTTTTTTATTTATTTTTATGCACATATGATTGTGGTTTTCTTATTTTCATTTTTGCAATACGGTCCTACATGCTCTTCCACGTTTTCGTCTTGGGATGAATTAATTGGTTGTACCCTTAAGGCGCTACGAGCCGATTGATCTTCTAACACGAGGAATATGGAATGCTTTAGGGAGAGGGAAAACATCGTAAATATAGGCACGGCTATGTAAAGTACCGACGAATAAACTAGAATACAAAATTCAATACATTTTATTCCATAGCCCAACAGTACAGCACAACATCCATAATCATGTACTGGCAACATACAAAAAGCGAGTATCCCACACAGCCTGTTCTGGGATTTTTTTTTGAAATTCGAATAGTATATTATTATAGAAACACACACAAAAAAAAACATCCGAGAATAAGACCAAATTTAATCATCAACATGCGTTGTGTACTTACATTACAGAAATTATAAACAGAAACCGAAGCAAAGGATGGGCCATGGCAGAAATGAACTCGGGTAAGTTTAATCATCTCCAGATCGGTCTTCATTGATCTCTTCAAGGATCACAACAAGAGCAACTATAAAGGCATAGTCCACATTCGGATACACCGTTACCCCAAAATTGTCTTTTCCAAGCAAAATACTGGAAGCAGTGTGTTTCCTGTGCATCTGCAATTAAAATCCCACCATCAGCACAAAATTTCTTTTAAGTTCTTTAATAAATGCAACAATGTCGAGTTGCTTACTATCAATACATCATAGTATTTCACTCTGTTTGTCTTCAAAACAACATTATTTCATCCTTTATTAATTTGCAAAGCTAAGAAATTATCAACTACTAGCCGAAAAAAATATGAACTTGAATTACTTCAAACGTCAAATTAGAGGTTAAATGGAGGAGATCCGATTTAGTGAGCTTATGTTAATGAAAAGACTTCTCCGTGCCGTTTCTGAAGGTCTCGATAATATTTTATGCTTAGTTGCAATTAATGTTCTACATCAAATCTATACATGTTTCTGGAGATTGTAAAAACTATTTTCATTAATGCATAAAAATGGAAATAACATGTGTATGGTTGACTTGAAAAAAATATTTAATTTACTGGTTGGCTTCAAAAACTCAATACCAATTCTAGACATAATAGTTATCATTGAAAGTTATAAAATACAGATAAACAGAGCATACAACGAAAAAAGGAGATACAATATTTACTTCACAAAATACTAATGACTGGTAATGATATAGTGTTCACCTTTTCATTAATTCTGATGAAGACATGCAAGCAAATATTCTATCAATGATAATATAGTTTATATGAAAAAATTGTAAAAATGATTATTGAGATTAAAATCAATATCCAGCGAACCATAATAACTATGTATAATTAATTTGTGAGCAATTTCAATAAAAATAAATAACCTGGGCTACGATGGTTGAAGTGTCTCCAAGAGTGATAGTGCAAGATCTCTCGAGCCAACTCCCCTTAACCTTAAAATCACAATAATCTTCTTTTCTATTGGCCGCGAAAAACACATCCAATTGTGTCTTAAATTGGAGGATTGAAGATTTCCGGATGCTGAAAATCAAATCTTTTGAGTCCGTGCTCTCTCCCCTGAATGCTGCCCACCTCCTATGCATGGACAACGCATGAAAATGTGATAGAAAATAGAAATGTTTGCGCACTCCCATCAGATACTACAAATTGTAATGATACTGGATAAGGCATACTGAGATTTAACCCCAAAAGCTAAAGTCACCGATAACACTCTGGAATATTAGTACCACCGTAACACCTGATACTTTTTAACATCCAACTCGCAGCCACTAGTGTTTTCAACATTAATATGTTGCCGGAATAGAATGTTCAACATCATAGACTAATCTAGAGCAAGTATTTCCTACTAACTTTTTTACAAGTTCTATCTAAAATCTCAAGGCTATTTAAGTCATAGGCTGAGGATCCTAAGCTTAAGTGCCAAACTGTGGATCATTTCCAACAATTCATTTTTCCCCAATACATCACATAGAGAAATGAAATTCACACCAAATGAATGCAAAATCAAAATCAAGAACTCGCAGTCAGGGTACACACTTTGAGACATAATCCATATATTTTTTATATCCCAGCTAAATTATATATTACCTATTACATTTACTATTAAATTTCAATATCTCTGGAAGCAGGACTAAATAACACATTGGAATATTTCTTCCAAACATAATGTGTTGATTAAGCTAACAATAAAAGATTTACCTTCGGCACGGAATCAAAATCTAAATTACATTTTATAACCCTGATAAATTATTAAATTAGCAATACCAAAACAAATTTACATAATACTCCAAAACATTATATGCTTGAAAGAAAAGGAACTTCCACTGTTTGGAAACGGAGGGTATACAAATAAATGTTACCTATTAAAAAATGAGTAGCTCTTTTATCGAAAGTATCTACCTTGTTATTTTGCATACGTAGCAGACTCATCAATAGACATTTATACCACAGAAAAAAGATTTCATAATTAACGAACGGACACGAAATGAGCTGTACTGGGTAATATTTAGCTCAAGTCTATTTCTCAAAAAGTTCTATAAGCATTTATGTAGCTATCATCTTCTCCTTTGATTAAGGGATTTTAAAATTAAGTTATATTTTTAGCAAAAGATCAAATATGTGACGCTTATAAAAAGTAAGGGAGCAAATCATTCTCTTATTAAAATGTACTAAAAGTTGATTGGGGTTGTAGTTTTCAAATAACCCACCAGATAATCTATATTTTAGTGTTAAGATTGATTATATATTTTTTGGTTCTAGCCCTAACAACTTTTCTCACACCGAGCACCTCTATTTTTTTATTAATGGTTACCTCTGAATTCATGGAGCGCTAATGTCTCAATTGGTACTAATTAATCCTAATCAATGTTGTGTAACCGGTAGATTGTCCATGTACTCTTGTCGAAAAAATAAATAATATAATACCTCTATGTAGTAATAAGTAAATTTTTAGATGAAAAATTAGCAAATCAATTTAAATGGTATCATAGCTGGCCGAGGCCTAAGTTCATATCTCACAGTTATCAAATTAAAAAAAATTAATTTACACTTGGCTCGATAATATATCACAAGTGAGCAAGCATGATAAATTAATCTTTATTAATAAAGGCGATGGGTGTGAAACTGTGTCAACTTTTTCATGTCTAAAATAATTTGTTTTTATATATAATTACTTATAAGTGTTTTACATTTTAAAAAATTATTAAGGACAAAATTATAAACTTACATACCCCCACTATCCCACTTACTTTTTTTTTCCTCTCTCACTTAATTCAATTCCAACCAAAATTACCACAACAATCAAATTTGTGTGTTCTGATCAAAATTACCAAATAATTATATATATGTTTTACAATTTCATAATTTCCTAGCATATATATATGTTAAAAGCAGCTACCTTCTGTTTAAGAGTGAGAACAGGTTGGCCGGCGGCGTCAAGTAGAACCCGCTTATCATGGAGGCTGAAGAACTTCCCCTTGACCGTAAAAATGACGTTTCCATTAACGTCGGTAACGGCGAAGTTACCCTCCGTTATCTTCAAGAGCTTCCTCACAATGGACAGATCGACGGGATACGGGGCACAGAACTGTGGGCCCACCACCGCCACCGGAGCTCCCATGGGCGGGAAGGCTGGTGGCGGGTAGCTAGACTGCGCCATGATGAGATTGGAATGAGTCGGAGAGAGAGAGGGAGAGTATAATACTTTCTTTGGCTTTTGTTAACAGATTTTGGTGTTTTGGTTTTGATGGATTGAACTGGAAAATAGAGGATAGAGATCAATTTATAGAGGCTTGTTCGTGTTTTTTTTTTTTTTTTTGTTTTAAATATAATAATTTCATTTGCTGATTTATCTTTGTTCTTGTCTCAGGTTTACTGGATTTACAGGTTGGCCACCGAGAAACAGTCCCAAAGAACGAAGAAACACTAGGAGAAAGAAACAAGTTTGATTTGGGGGAAATTTGGTGAAGAAGGTAACAATAAAACCCTAGTCCATTCGTATGTAGTTTACTCAATTTGTTGCTATTTATTTTCTGTGGTATAAGAATAGGACTCATATTAATGTATGAGCATTCACACTATTCTCTCATATAATTTCTCAATCCTACTTTCTAAATGTCCACTTGTCAGTACTAATCACTATTATATAAATTGTCCAAATCAGTCTTTCTACAAAATTTGCTAAAAATTATTCAAATAATTATATATTACATAATGAAAAGTAAAAAACTATTTTTCCTAATGTTAACTGGGATTTTATTGTTTCTGTAGGTATAAAAGTAATATTTTGATTGAAAATTGTGAATAGTGAATTTCTCTACTTAGAAAGGTACTTTAGAGCATTCAAACCGGTCTTTCTAATTTAATTTCTGCATTTGACTTTCTCAAAACTCATTTCTCCTACTATAAACCCCATAATTTAGAAATCACTCGTGCCAATCTTTCTAAAAAATTTGTTAAAATTTACTAAAATAATTATATATATAATAATAAAATATAAAAAATTATGTTTCTTAATCTTAATCAATGTTTTAAAGATTTGTTGAAAAAAAATTATTTTTTTAATAGCGAAATTATGAAGAGTAAATATCTCCATTGAGTAATCTACTTTATCTTTTCTGAAATGTTTTCTAGAAATTCAAAAAAATTGAAAGACTGCCGTGGGCATTTATCTCATTTGATTTCTTGAGAAATCAAATGAAGAGAAATTGTGTTAAAGAAAGACTGGGAATCCTTGAAGAAATCAAATGAAGAGAAATTGTGTAATACAAAGACTGGGAATGCTCTTACCTCTCTCATGAGATTTCCTGCATCATATAAAAATAGAAACGCTCGTGTGGAATATTTGTCATCCTTAACTTCTCATTTGAGATATCAAATGAGAAAAATCTTTCTTATAGAAAGAATAGTGTCAATGCTTAAAGCTTCATAATTGGTGTTTTAACATTATTTCCGGCTTCGGATGGATTAGAAGAAAGTCATCTTTTCTTATAGATAGCAATAATTAGGAAATGCAATTGTCTTTCTCAACAGTTTCGTAGAATTATTGAAATCGCCATATATCATCTAATAAAATGCAGAGCAATGTTCTAAATAATTTGGATTGATTGGGGTTTTATAGTTTTGTTGGCAAAATTATAGATTGTGAATAGTATATTTTCTTCTCAGAAACCTATCATAGCAATTCTACAGAGATTTCTAGAAATCGAAAAACTGATTTGAAAGATTACTTGTCCGATTTTCCTAATTGAGAAATTGAATGCCATAATAAGAAGAGAGAGACTGGAGGATGCTCTTATGCTTCTGAACATTGTCTAGTTGTGTTATCGTGTAGATGCTGTTAGTATCAGTTTTTCTTTTCTCTAGTAGGGCATTGAAAATTATATCTCGACAGTTGGATCACCTCCCATGGGAAATCCTATTTATTTATTTTTTAACATAAATACTGTGTAATAAGATGAGAGGATGCTAGAAGTCTATAATTATATGTACAAGCGACTTGCTCCTTAGATATCTGCGTATTTAAATAGCGTTCTGACTAAGCTAGGATTCGCCGTACTACATCTGTGAAACTACTGGACGTTTGTAGCCATAACTTGTAACTGAAAGAATCATGTCCTGTGGAAATTCGGATCATTGGGAAGGGTGACAATTGATAAAATCTAGTTTTGTGCGATTGGTTACAAAAAAATAACTCACTTTGCCCCATTCTCAACTAATTTAGTAAATTTAAAAAGTGCCAAGCTAATACGCTTTTCTTTGTGAGTGTAATTAGATAGTCTTTGCAACTGAGTTAGCTGGGCAATAGGTTTGGGTCGTTAAGTATTTGGCGAACAGTGTAGCAAGGTGGTTCGGTGTGATGGGGTATGCTCATGCCTTGGTCTAATTGATATAATCCATAATGGTTGTTGACTCAAGGACAAAAGGCAGAAGCGAGAGAAGAATTTACTTTTATGAATTGTAAGTGCTTATTAGATGATCATTGCCAGGTAATTACTTATTTTTCCTCATCACTTTATAAATAGATAAGGGAAATTTCTCATTAAGATATACCTTGTTCGTCATTACCAACAAAACAGAGGGAAATTATGTTCAAAACTTCAGGTTGTGCAGCTTTCGTTGGTTATGTTACTGTCTTTTTTTCTAGATGAGTTTAGGGTTATGATGGGATATCATTGTGCCAAGCTAATATGCCTATTTGGTTTTAAAATATTTTGCCCTTATCTGTAGTGACAGGTTTTATTTACATATAGTACCTTTTTATTAGTAAAGGATATTGCCTTTTGATTTTTCTTTGTGTTTTTTATTTTTCTTTTCTTATTGTTTGTATAATCGAATTTTGTGTATGCATTTAGCAAATCAAGAAGGAAAGCTCCTTTTCATCATGTAAATTTTTTTTCCAATTTTGTTGCGAGAACTAGTACAATTTTGAGACTTAGGCTAGCCTAGCAATTTATGTTGTAATTACAAAGAATAAGTTATTATTGCGAAAATCTGCTTCTATGTTTTATAAAGATATCTTCAGTAATCCACCATTTTATTTGCACTCTTCTATATGCACACTTTGTAAGTAGTAATCCAAATCACATGGATTCTCCAGAACTACACCCTCAAGATTTTTCTCTAGGTTGGTTTTTTGTTGAAACAAACTCCGCAGCTGGGAATCTTGGTTGAAACTAATCAGTCTTTGGTCTTTTGAAAGCAACTTCTGCTGTTCTTTATGCCAAGTGGAATGGTCCTGATACTGTTGGGGATTAATTCTATGCTGAAACTTTTGACGAAACCAATTCTTTGTAATAGTCATCTTTTCTTATGCACTTTAGACATTATTCCATGGTCTTGTACTGTAACAAGTTTGGATTTTAACCACTCAAACTCCCTTCTTATGGAAGCTTTGGAATTTGTTTTATCGCAGCTTTATGCCAGTTTTTAGATATGAAATGCTAGGGAGTAACATCTCCCATCTCTCAGATAATATTAATCAACTAGTGTTCGAAAATTGATATTCAAATTTGGTAACTTTCTGACATGTCGAGCATTTGTGTTTCATTACATGTTTAGATGTGTACTATGGTGTACTGGCATGCCATATCCTTTGAATCTTGTTCCTTGTCTAAGTGCTTGCAATTCAAGTATAAACTCTTTTGAACTCATTTTCTTGTCCCACGTCACCCTGTGATGCAAGTACTTGGCCATTCAATAATAAAGTCTTTTGAACTCATTTTCTTGTGAATAGCCAACACGAAAATGACTGGCCAAAAGTTTCTGATTAGGCGATTTACCTTAAAAATTGAACTCAAAAAATACTGTCATGTAAGCGGCGAAGTCCTACACTGGTTGACAAATCTTTCTATGAATTTGCATATGAATTGTCGCATAGGGTGTTACTAATAATGACTTCTGATTGCTTAAATGCTCTTCTTACCTGAACTGCCATCCCCTTTACTCTTTTTCAGTTACAAATACATGTCATTAGGCAAAATCTGTTTTCTTTCATCTTTTTATGTACTCCATGAATTCCAAATCTTGAACGTCCCATTGAACT
>MKEJ01081876.1:0-14938 GCA_001753735.1 Embelia ribes | reverse complement strand
TTTTGATGTAAGTCTTGTCTTCTCATTTTCTCGTTTGAGTTTTCTTGATTTGCTTGCCTTTTGGGTTCGTGAAAATAAATTTATCTATCTCATTCCTTATCTTGTGTAGATCTTTTTTGCCTCTAGGTTCATTCCGATCCGATATCCGTACCTAGATCAACCCGAGGGGCCAAGTGGAGGCAAGTTGGGATTTGTCACGTAGGCTTGCGAGAGACTTTCAGAAAGCATTTGAGGTACGAGTAGACTACGAAATAGCAATATAAATATGAGTTTGTGTGTGTGACTCGACATGTGTATCATGTCTAGGGTTCATGTTTGGTTTTATGCTCAACATGCTATTTTCTTTCAATTATGCTTTAAATGTTATATGTAGAAGCATGCCTAGGTAAAGTTTTTTTTATAACTTATTCATATGTGTAGTACATCAAGCATGAAAAAGCGAAGCATATTTATAGATGGTTTCGATAAGAAAAATTTTGGAATAAATGTGAAGGCGATGGTTTTAAAATGTTATTGCGATGATTTATATGCGAAGTTGTGTGATGTCTATGCGAAGTAGAGTATTGTTAATTAAAAAGTGTTGTTGATAAAAAAAAAATGATGTCAATTAAAATGTGAAATTGATTAAAATGTGAAGGTTTAAAGTGATGTTTTCAAGAATAAAGCGTTGTGTTACATCATATTAGGATTGAGTCGTTTTATATTTCTTTTCGGGACAAGTTTTGACTTTTTATGTAGTAAAATTAAAAAGAAGGCTTGATGCCTTACGTGAAAATCAGAAAACTTGTACAGGGAGCACTTATGATCGCGTCACACTACAAGTGGCAGGTCATAGTATGGGTATACATAGTAGCCCTTTTTAAAATGTGTAGAGATATTAGTCTCACTTTTCCTTTAAGTGGTGGAAAGGAGTATTGGAATCGCATAGTCGTGTTGGTGTACATATGTTGGTATTGTATCGCATCACATTCATACCTATATTGTGCATTCATGTGTACACTTTTTAGGCATTGCATAGCATTACCCTTATCGTATTATTTAGTAGGCTAACTCATATATTTCATTCATACATTGGTATTCAATTTGTGATGTAGGTGTAAAGGCTAGCGAGAGCCGCCTTTGAAGTGCTCGGGCATGCACTTATGTTTATACTTTTGGAAGATATACTTTTGTTGTATTTTTGTGATGTAGCCTCAATTAGCATGTTGTATTTATTCGAGCCTTAGTATAGTTGTCATGGCCCTTTCTTAATATTATATATTGTTGTACCTTAAGTAACATTTTATGTACTTGTAGCGAGACTAGAATAATTTATAATATGCAATCTTATTTTGTAACGAGTATATAGCTTGCTTGGGATTCATGTAAATAATGGTTGTTTACTTTTATGTTGTTTCATTTCATGTAATTGTAGGCATGCTATACGTATATCTATTATATCATTACTATAGACAGGCTATATATATAAACTTTATTGCGTACTATGATATGAATGTTGTAGTTGAGTTGTAGTAAGGTTCTGTAATATAGAAGCAATGTTTTTCTTAGCATTTTTTTTCTTAAAAAACTATATTTTTCTTTTCTTTACTTTAAAAAGGGGAAAAAGTTTATCTTCGAGTTCCCAGAATTCGAGGCATGAAAGTGTTAAACTTTAATTTACCAAAACTATGAATATTATATAAGAAAAAAGTACACACATATATATATACATGGTATGTAGGATAAAACAAACTAAATGCTAATATTCAACAAATTTGATTAAAACATGTTGACTTTTAATCTACTAAATATGAACATTAGCTAAACTTTCATAATATACATATATTTGTCATATATTTTTTAATGTGTACAAAAACAACAAATCATAAAATATAACACAATATTTATGTATGTAAAGATTGAATTTATTCATTGAATTAAACCATAAATAAAAACTTTTAATTAATCTGTGTAAATTTTTATTTCATTATATGATATAACACAACAAAAGTGACAAATAAACTCTCATTAACCCACTAACGGAACTAAAAAAAATTAATTCTGGCCAAAAAATTGTGTCTTTAAAATAATCACAAAAACGATTAAAGTAGCATTTTGGAAACTAAAAGGCTACAAGGAAAAATGACATCCCATATTCATATTTGTTAATTTTAGTATAACATCATTCGATTTACAAAAAAATATAATGACTAAGAGGGGAAAAAAACACTTATGACCAAAACATCATAATGTAAAAAAGCTTCCTACTAGCACACAAATGTGCAAATTTATTTATACACAAATATAGTTTCAATATTTAGAAACATCATGAAAATATAAAGCCAAGCTCTTATACTAAATGTTAATTATTATCAAATAACATGAACATTTTAACTATGTTTAACATACATAAAATACATAACTAAAGAATCTTGATTCCATGATATTCACTAAAAAATAAATATACGGTTAAGAAACATACTTGAGTACAAGAAAGAATAAGTGAAATGCATCAAGCTTCACTTACCGGAATAACAAAAATAAGTATGTGATATGACACAACTTGTTAGAGAAATAAATTTTTCCCTCTTGCCCTATTTCTACACTTAGACATTTTTATGTGTTACTTGGTGATACAAAATGGTTGTACCTTATATAAGGAGAGGTAGTGCCCAAATTTCTTGAAATTTCTTAAATATATACCGTCCATAAAAGTAGAAGACTAATCTTCATTATTCAATTATGCGGAATCTATAAAGTTTGTAACTCACCATCATGACCATTAGCTTCTAATTTACGGTTACTAACCTTAAAATTTATGGCCACTATTAAAATATGTAACCTTTAAAATTAATATATGGACTACTAAAGGGTGATTAATTTTTATATAACTTATGCAATAAAACATGAGTAAATTGCAAGAGTTATAAATAACCTATGTAATTAATTGTAAGAGTTATATTGTCATAAAATAAAAATATTCCAACAGCGGCGGTGGCCGGATGGCCTTGCCAGCCTATGATTCCTCAATTTTTTAGCTTCTACAGCAAATATTTGCGCCAAATTTGTAATTAAAATTTTGTTTCACCAAATTTTGAATTTTGGAGTGAAAAGTCATAAAGTTTAATAAAATTAAACTATTAAACTTTGGCCCAACAATTGCAACCATTAAAGATTGCACTCCAGCAAGTTAGTACCTTGAAACAAGAGTTGCAGCTTGTTACAACTACACAGCCCTGACATGGCTGAAATTTATAATAGACATTCATTTAAAAAACTTGTGAAGAGTTTGTAGAGAGTTCTAGTGCAATGAAAGATTCGATCAGCATATTGATAACATCTTCTTTCCTTGTGTAGGATCGAGCATAAAATCGACTCTATTGTAGGTGGGTGTGCTTGCACTGGATATGTGTTTGATGTGATGTGTGATGACGAGTATGATCAATTATTTCATTGGAAGGTAGGCAACCACTCATTCCATATCGTATAAGTTGATAACGTGGATGTGCATTATACGTGATATCATGAATCTACCTAAAAGAACACAATTTAAAAACGTGCAAGCATGGAATTGAAGTTGGTTGGAACTACATAGTTAAGTAAATTTCTGGTGAACTTGATAATATTGTACAATGTAGATCCACTGTTTTTTTTTTTTTATGGAATTAAAGGCATAGCCAGTCACAAGTGTGGGAATAAGAAGATATTCATTTCCTTTAAGGGGGATTGATGATTGCGATCCCAATGGGTTTTTGCATGCTTAGGAGACTGATTGATGCCGTTTGTTATGACGAGTTAACAATGGGACAGAGAACGTGCTATATATTCGTAAAGTCGTGAATTTACTCAGTATGACTCGTTTTAAATGTGTGGCGTGTGAAATTAGTTGAAGATATGTAGTTAAGTATGCACATGTAGAACTAATCAAAGGATGATTGACCCCTTCAATGTTTTAGCATTGTATGAACAATATTGCCCAAAACGACAATGTTATACTACGTGAATCCACGAGTTGTACATGCATTGTATTTTTGGGGTCTTTTACCCATAATATGCCAAAAGCAGGGGAGCAAACGAATGGAGCTTAGTATTGTTCAGACTCGATTGCAAGGTTTATTAATGACCTCGAGCTTGACTCCCCATTAGCCTGAGTAATCCAGTTCTAGCTCTAATCATCTCTTAATATCTAGGATTTGAGCTGACTCACGAATCAGGTCTTTTAGTAATAGTTACATTTAAAACTTATACTTGATTAAATTTAAAGGGTAATCTACCTTATACAACCGATGTTGGAAAATAAGAATCTCCACATTATTGTATACGTGTGTAGCCTTAAAATAATATATATATATATATATATATATGTATGTATATACATAAACGAGTTAAGCTTTCGAACTAATGAGCCGAGCCGAGCCTTACCAAGCTTTAACTCAGCTCTTTTACTAAACGAACTCCAAAATTTGGCTATTGCTCGATTCTTTCATCAAACTAACCGAGTTGAGTCACATAACGATCTACTCTCGAGCCGTTCTCTAACATCTTTATTGAATTGCATCCCTAAATGAAGCAAATGACAACTATTAAAAAATAATTTGTTGTGCATTCTTTTTATTATCATCATTAATAATATTAATAGCACGTGTCAGAGACGTTGTACTGCTGATGCTATATAACAACTTCTTCGGCCTCTTAATTAGGAAAATAGTTCTAGGTTTTGTTTTTAAATATAGATAGAACGATTTAATGTTTAGGTTACTTTTCATGGTAATGTTTGAGTCACTACTCACTAGTCATGGACTTAGGATGATTAATAGTTATAGCTGATCAAAAGTTTTATCACCTTTAGTAGTGGGCAATTCAAGTAGATGATAGATCTAGGTTAATATAATTACAAATACAATCTATTGCTATATAAATATAAAACTAACATTTAGTTTATTAACATTTTTCACACTCTCGTCATTTGTGTCAGACTAACAATGTCTGGCAGTAGTGTTCTATTTTATTAGAAATGCACGTATACGTTTTACAATTAATTTTAAATTTGTCATAGATTACCCTTTACTATGAAGCTTCATTGTTATACTGCTTGGGCAACCGTTCTCCATAGACTTCGTATTTGCTTAAAGATTTTAATTAGGTACTTCCGAATCGGCCAAAAGAAAAAAAAATCAAAATTTTAAAATAAATTATGTACATGAATCGACAATCTTTAAAATAAAGCATATAAACTGCTACGTATCATGTAAGGCCTTGTAAATTATGAGCACTAAATAGTAATAAACTGAAGGTGAAACAGAAAATTAATTATTTCTATCCCAATCTCTTTCCGTTCAATTATTCATTCGTATTACGTTCATATCAACAAGAAGAGAGAAGGAGAAAGATGGAGAAGAAGGGTTAAGGATAAATCCATCAAATATGGGAAGGGAATCGCACAAGACAACGATCTAGTTGCAAATCTGTGTTCCTCTCGGCGTCCTCTTCGTCGTGAGGTAAGAATTGTTCATCAACTTCTCCATAAAGATTATCATACATCGTGCCTAAATCACATAATTTCATATGATAAAGGCCCAATTGTTAAAATCAGTAATTAATTCGTAATCAATTTCATAGGACTTGTGTTTTCATTGGTACATTATCCTATGGCAGCGTCTAGTTTTCCCCTCCCAGCTTTCCAAGGGAATCGATTATTTTTGCATATGGTACATGGCGGAATAATAGTTCAATAGTAATGAAACATGATGTTTTGGTTGTTTAAATGTATTTGTTGATGAATCATAGGTGTTGTTGGGTAATTTGATTGTGTTTGGAAGATGTTTGGTCATATTTTCGTGGATGGAATTCGTGTTTAGGACAAATGGGATTTCATCCGGACGAAATGACTTTGGTCTGGACGAAATTGAGTTCATTCAGATCTGTTCCCCTATTTTTCAAATGGTTATTCTATTGTGTGTATAAGTGGATGAAATGAAAAGGAAACTCTTATAGTAAAGAAGTAAAACATATCAAATGTTGTAAGATATGAGGATGATATAGATTTTGAATATTGTTAGTTACGACAATACATCTATTCCATGTACTATTACTAGGTATTAGACTGTCCGGGAGTATGTATTAGTTCTGGCGGTTTACTACCAACCTTGAACGGGTTCTATTGGAACTCATGATAAGAAGGGCTATCCACAATCCTTTATGCGTAAAACCTCGAGATATGATACCAGAGTCATATGTTGTGTCGGATGCATCGATATTTACATTACATGCTATTTAATGTAAGTTCAGTCGGTTAAGGGTATATATCATAAATTAATGTTTACTTGCTTTATGAATTACGTCTTATAAGTTGTTATTTCATCACTATTGGATACATGTCTAACTCGCAACCATTTGGTTGCATTTTTGCATTATTTTTCTTATAAAACACCAAACAGTAACAGGTATGGTTGATCATGGTAAACAAACGTAGGTTGACGCTCACTCAAGGATAGCGACTTTTAAAAAGTTTATGTCTCTTTACTTTTATTTATGGTTTTCCAAACTGACGTAGACAATTAGCTGATATTGTTATTTTCTTCGTTGTTTTATTTCGATAAGAGGCCAAAACATAATAAAAGGGTTGAAAGATGTTTATTATTATTATCATTGATGTTTTGTGTGGATGTTTTAAATCTGGAATGAAGGTTTTTTCCTAAAATCCCGTTTCTTATAGTTTTGGTTTATTATTGCGAAAATGTGAGCGTTACATGTCAACTTTTTCTGTATTTATCATTTCTTTAAAAGCAAGATTATAGCACTACATTTTTTTTTAAAGCAGACCATTTTTGTCAGGTTACAATAAATTTGGTATGTTTAGGACTCTGGAAGCTATATGTCTAGGCTATACTATAGGCCTTAGAAGCTATATGTCCAATGTATATTTTAGAGTTTGGAAGCTATATATCCAAAGTATCTTTGAGGCCTTGCAAGCTACATGTTCAAGGTTTGAAGTTATGCACTTGGATGATGATCTCAGTAGCTATATGACTGAGTATAACCGATCCTGTGGGGATCCTTCCATTTGCAGTGACTTTATGTGTAAAGGTTCTTAGTATTGTATTTATTATTTTGGCAGTTCATATATACCATAATATGTTTATACATGCGCAGATTGGACGAGATGAGATAACAGTTTAATAATTTTCTGTTATAATATTGGAATAATATGATTTACTTTCATATTTTGATAGTTGTATATACATATTTATCATTCTTTCAATAGACTAGAAATCATTCTGACCATACTTATTTTGTTAGTTTTTCTACTATTTTTTGTGTGAAAACTCCAAGTAGAACTGGGAACTTGAAATCAGAGAGTTTGAGATAAGATAGGTCGAAACTCTCTTGAGAATGTATCGTTGATTTCCAACCTTTCTATATTTAATTCAGACCATTTATCATTTCCAGTATTGTGTATTGTGCGGATATAAAACATGTTAATAAAGCCTATTTGAGACTTTGTGTTGTATTTGGAGATTTATACCATATATCTAGCAGTTCGTTTGGTTGAATTATTCATATTATTTTTATAGTGATGTACTCGGGGTTGCTTTATAACCTGAGACATTATAGTTGGTATCAAAGCTCGAGGTTTATAATTACCTTGAGAACTGTAAGTTATTGAGTCTATCAGGTTGAAGAGTGAGCTATGTCTAGACTATCGGGTAGATGTTTAGCAACCTAAATTCATGTGACATTATTCTTATATATATACTTTTAGACTTGGTAACTTATGATGATCATTGTTGATACTTAGCTCGGTGTTAGATAGACAGGGGATGCCCTGTAAGTCCAACATGGATATCTGCTAGTGGATGAGGTTGAGCATACATTATTTAGGATTTGTATACATCTAGACTTCTTCCTTTATACAATGCAAACATGATTATTGTTAGCGCATTGAGTTTAGTACTTCAGGCTTTAGACACACACATTTTAGTAGATACTTCATTAGGCAAATGTATCGTTCCAAGTTTCATGTGCCGTTGTTGCTACATTATTATATATGGTCATGTGTTTGCTTGTAATCTGTTCGTTCTAAACATATCTGGATTTGATGTCATCTTGGGTATGATTGGTTATCGGCTAATCATGTTGTGTTAGAGTGTGGCTTGTGCTAGAGTGTGACCATCGTCGGGTTACATTGCATCTAAATGAGGGAGTTGTTGTTAGATTTGTTGGTGGTTGGGACATCCCTTGGGTGGTTACAGAGTCAACAAGTAATACCCTTACTTATCATTTAGTGAGTCTTTCTATCGTTGAGACCGTGGAGGTACTCCCCGAGATATCTCTAGTTGTTCGCAATTTTTCTGATGTGTTTCCGAAGGATCTTAGTGGATTACCACCACCTCGTGAGGTGAAATTTACGATAGACCTCATTCCTAATACGAGTTCGATTTATGTGGCACTGTACTATTTAACTCCTGCTGATATGGGGGAGATGAACAGATAGATTATAAAGTTGTGGGAAAAGGGTTTCATCTAGCGTAGCACTTCACCGTAAAGTATTTCGGCATTATTCGTACAAAAGAAGGATGGAACGTTGATATTGTGTATTTATTATCGAAAGTTGAATAGGATTACAATTAAGTATAAGTACCTAATGCCGATGATCGATGATTTGTTCGATTAATTGAAGGGGTTGAAAAGATTCTCGAAGATTGATCTTTGTTCAGGCTATCATCAGTTGAGAGTCCGGAAAGAAGATGTGGAGACAATTGCGTTCGGAACTCACTATGAGCACTTTGAGTTTCTTTTTATGCCATTTGGATTGATGAACACTCCAACAATGTTTATGGATCTGATGAATAGGGTATTCCGAGAGTACTTAGATCAATTTTTTATCGTATTTGTCGATGATATATTGGTATACTCAAGAACTGAAGAAGAACACCAAAAGCATCTGAGACTTGTATTGTCTATATTATGAGAGTACCAGTTGTATGCAAAATTATCAAAGTGTGAGTTTTGACTGCAAGAGGTTAAGTTCTTGGGGCATGTTGTGACAACTGAAAGAGTAGCGGTAATCCATCGAAGATTGAAGTTGTTTCGAACTAGAGTGGTCCAAGAATGTCTTTAAGATTTGCAGTTTCTTGGGACTAACAGGTTACTATCGGGGGTTCATAAATGATTTCTCTATGATAGCATCTCCCATGACCCGCCTTACATGCAAAGGGGTCAAGTTTGAATGGGATGCTAAGTGTGAGCTGACTTTTGCGAAACTAAATAAATTGTTAACTATGGCTCCCGTGCTTATTATTCCTGGGAAGGGAGTGGGATATAGATAAGGGAGTGGGATATACCATATACTGTGTTGAATCAAAGAAGGTATGGGTTGTATTTTGATGTAGACTGAGACGGTAGTAGACTATACTTCGAGACAGTTGAAGATACATGAGCAGAACTACCCGGCGTATGATTTAGAGTTGGGGGTCGTTGTATTTGCATTGAAGATATAGAGGTACTATCTTTATGGAGAAAATTTTGAGGTGTTCTTTGATCACAATAACCTCAAGTCTATCTTCATATAGTGAGATTTGAATATAGGACAAAGACGATGGATGAAATACTTAGAACAGTATGACTTTGATTTTTAGTATCATCTAGGAAAAGCGAACGTAGTAGTAGATGCATTGAGTCATAAAACTTAGTATACTTTAGCATGTCTCTTATATGATGAGTGAGTTGCAGTGAAGACGTTTGGTGAGTTCGGATTGGAGTTCATTGATAATGAGTTCATTACTGAAAGAGTGCATATCACTTTGGGTGCTATGCTCGCACAACCCAAGTTAGTAGTTAGACTTATCGAGTGGGGAGTCACGAGTTTGGACAGTTAGAGACCGTGGAGAGTTGAGATATCGAGATCCATTATATATACTGAAGTCGATGAGAGGAGAAGTACTGAGAGAGTTACACCAGTCATGGTTAATGGTGCATCCAGGGGGGAATAAGATGTATCATGACTTGAGTTGCACATTTTGGTGGCCGAGTCTAAAGAGACACATTGTTGAATTTGTGGCTCGGTATTTGGCAGGTCAGGAAGTACAAGGGGATCGATAGAAGGTAGGCAGTAAATTGCAACAACTTGAGATACCGAAATGGAAATAGAAGCATATCACAATGGATTTTGTGAGTGGTTTACTGAGATTGCAAGGTCAAAAGGATACTATCTGGGTGATCGTTGATAGGCTAACAAAGTCGGCCCATTTCTTACCGATTTGGAAAGAAGATAGGGCAGAAGTATTGGCACGATTATGTGTGAAGAAGATCCTTCGGTTAAATGGTATACCTTATACTATCATATCCGATTGGGATCCAAGATTTATATCACAGTTTTGGGAAGGGATGCAGAATGCTATGGCGCAAAATTGACGAAGAGTGCCTATCATCCTCAGACAGATGGACAGATCGAGCTGACTATCTAGACTTTAGAGGACATGCTGAGAGCATGTGTGCTCGATTTTAGGGGAAGTTGGGAAGAGTATATCCATCTAGTCGAGTTTGCATATAATGACAGTTACCATTCGAGTATTGGGATGACACTGTTTGAGGCATTGTATGGGCGGCTGTGTAGATCCCCAATATATTCGATGGAATTCGGACAGTTGTTATTGTTAGGGTTGGATGTTGTTCAGCAAATGTCAAAAGTGGTGAATGTGATTAGACAGAGGTTAGTGATAACACAAAGTCGTCAGAAAAGTTACGCCAATAAAAGAAGGTGTCCATTGTCCTTTGAAGAGGGAGATCACGTATTCCTTAATATATCACCTTAGAAAGGGGTGATGTGATTAGGAAAGAAGGTAAATTATCACCGAGGTTTGTTGGCCATTTTCAGATTATCAGAAAGGTTGGGAAGCTGGCCTATCATTTGACTTTACCACCATAACTAGAGAATATTCATCCAATCTTTCACGTGTCGATGTTACAGAAGTTTGAACCAGATTTATCTCAAGTGATTGACCATTCTAGCCTGACGATGGAGGAAGATATGTCTTTCAAGGTACAACCAATGAACATCATTGATCACCGAGAAAAGATTGTGCGCGGGATGATTATTCCCCTGGTATGTGTGCTTTGGAAGCATCACGGAGTTGATGAATAAAACTGAGAACAAGAAGATGACATGCAAAATAAATTTTCGGCATTATTTGCAGGTATGATTTAAACTTCGGGGACGAAATTTCTTTTGGGGGGAAGAACTGTAAGACCCTATAAGTTAAGAGACTAAAACTAAAATAACAATTTCAAAAGATGTTCGGGTACCAAAATTCGAAGATTAGTGGTCGACAAATAAGACTTATTTGTTTCAACCTTTTTACTATCCATTTTTTTTTACCTCACATCACTATCTATGTTTGCCCATATGTACCATCCTAGAAATTCAAATGAATTTTTTGCTTTAATGATATTATAAATTTTTTCATTATATAATTATTGTCATGTCCGGAGGGTATCCGATGGGTGGAAGACGTCGGACAAACCTTTCCAAAACTTCACTTCTTGGTCAAAAGTTTGAAAATTTTTCTAAATATTTCCAATGTGTCCGAATACCATATAACAGGCTGCCCATCGCCTGACAGTCGTCAGACAATCGACTCAGAGGCGTCAGACATGGCGTCGGACACATTAACAGGTGAAAAAGTACTTTATGGCCACATGTCACCACTTGTCTTGTTACATTTCCCCCATATCCGAACCAAACAAGAGAGAGGGAGAGGGAGAGGTGAATAGGAGTACAAATTTAGCTCGCGATATCATCTAGCTCCCGAGCTTGCACGTGAAAACAAATTATATTTTTGGCTTCCTTAGAGCAAGGACATCATTTTGAGGTAATTCTCGATTCTCGTCATGTTCCTTTTCAAATCCTTGATTTCTGTGCATTCTTCCTACGAGAAATTAAAGTTGATATTCTTGTTCTTTATTCTGATGAGATCATTTTCTTATCTATGTGCATGACGATTCGTGGTTGTCTTCTAGATCATTTCTCGGATTGAAAGGCGAATTCAAGCTTGGTGAAGGCAGGGTGATTTCATCTGGTATCGAGGTTCAGTTGAATTCAAGGCCTCAACGCTTCTTTATCGCCATTGCAAGGCCTACATGTTGAGGTAATTTCATTGAATTCCATTCTCGTATCCGATTTCTTAATTTCTGTTTCGAGTTGGCTGTTAAGACAAATTTATCAAACTTCAATCTTACATCTTGTAGAATGTTTTATATAATAGGAGCGGAGTGATTTAAGTGGCATACTAAAGGAACTCGGTTCAAGCAAGATGGGGGCATTTCGGGGAATTTGACGTTAGCCTTTCGTTGACGATTCGGTATATTGGCGAGGTACAATAGAGTATAAACTCAATATAAAAAGGAGAATCTGTGGTATATAAGCTTGCATAATTAGTTGTATGGCGTAGTTAGTTGCTTAATGTATGGCATTATGTATGTATGTGTGTGTGTGTATATATATATATAGCGTGGTTGATATGATAAGTTTCACATGTAATTAGTTCGTTGAATAATTTATCATAATACGGCGTTGTTCATTATCATATCCATGTATAGCCGATATTCATGCATTAGCATTTGTAGGCGAGACATAAGCATTGGTATGAGTAAAGTTAGGAATCGAGTGGTCTTTTTCTTTCTTTTCAGGATAAAAGTATTATTTTACAAACAGCGGGAAGGAATAAGGCCTATAACCTTACTTTGACGGATGTTACGTTTGGTAAACCGGTCAATAAAGATTAGGATGGGTGTTACGTTTGGCAGACAGGTCCTAACATTGTTTTAAAAAACGATTAATACTAGTCCAAACTTTTTAGTTCGAGTCTGTGATGAGGCGAGGCTAGTCTTTATTATCTTTTTCATAGTTATACTGTTGGCAAGTATTGATTATCATGGGCATAGTCATGACGAATTGCATAGTTATTCATATTGGCAATCATTAGTATTATTTACTTTTTACCATTGTTGAAGGATGCTTAATTTATTTCCTTATTTGATTTAGAATAATATGCTCATTCATGCAATATAGCACTTGGACTCAATTAGATCTTGATGTTTATCATTTGACTATTTCTTTTTCTTTCTTTACTATTATACATGGTTTTGTAGGTGCGAAGGCGAGTTTCGAGCATCCATAGATACTCCTTTATTATATTTTGATGCTATAGTAGAGGCATGATAGTGACGAAATAGAAGTTAGATCTAGTTGTTGCTTATATTACTTTTGTAGTGGCAATAACATATTGTAACTTCTTTCTTTTTATTATTTATTTTTATCAAGCAGATAGTTTAAGGTGTTGTATATGTAAACCTATCATTTACATTTGTATCAGATGTTTTTATATAGTGTTGATGTGGGCCTTCCTATTTATTTTTAGAGTAGCGTATACATATGTCTGTAAGCAGGCAATATATGTATTTACTGCTGTAAGACTCTGGAATGAATGTTATATATGTTGCGTAATATTGTCATGCAGTGGTGATTAGGCATTGCAGTGATAATGATGGCGTAAAAATATTTATTTTATATTTTTATTTTCTTTTCTTTTTCTTTCTTTCTTTTCTTTTTATTTCGAGATCCATGGGTCAATGATTGCGGGGTGCGACACCATCTTCATCATCTATTTTTGCCCATACTTCATCATTTATATTTGCCCATAATTCATCATCTATATTTGCCCATATTTCATTATTTCTACACTCCATACAAATCATAAAAAAACTTACACTTATGGATGAGAAGTAAGACTTACACTATATTTATTAACTTATTCTCATTTTTCATTTTGTTTCCTTCTACAAAATTGTTGCTACTATTTTGGCTTTACAAGATTACTTATTCCGGGAAGAGAAGACGTTTGGGAGGACAACTAATTGCGGATTTGACTTTCTCATCTCGTCCTCGTCATTTTGATGACTCGTGGTCGGGTAGTAACTTCCGGGATCTTTTCCTAGTTTTTTCGAGCAATCATTTGGTCGTCGGATTTGGTACGCTCCATAATTTGAGTCATATGCTATTGAATTAATAGAGTAAATATTAGTTTGGGGGGTTTCTAGAACAGGTTAAAAACTTATATAAATTCAAAATTAATTCTGTCTTTCTATCATTTTGTTACAATTGGAGCATTTTGGGCTCTATTTTGATACCCTTACAAGTCTAATTAAATTTTGCTCCAAATATGAAAATTGTAGATAAATGACATACCTTTCTAACTATAAATTTTGGGCTTAAATGGATTTACAGTTTGGGAAATACAAAATACCGAGCTATTATCAGCCTGATATTTTCCTGCAATGTAAGTATATGGGCCTCTGATTTGACCTCTTTACGTTTCAAATTAAATTATATTCAAAACATGAAAGTTGTAGATAATTGGCATCTTCTTAGTAAAATACGGTTTAAGAAATATAGCCAAATTACCGAACTATTATTAGTTTGATATTTTGCTACAACTCGAGTATTTTGGGATCTAATTTGACATCTTTACGCTTCAAATTAAACTTTTCTCAAAACACAAAAGTTGTATACAAATGAAATATCTTTTTAACATTATCCGATAGGTCTTAATCCGATTTATGGTTTGAGAAATATTGTAAAAATACTAAGTTGCTATCAGTCTGCAGTTCTGTTACAACCTGAACATTTCATACTCTAATTTGACCCCCTACACTTTGAATTAAATTTTTCTCAAAATATGAAAGTTGTAGATAAATAAAATGATAAAATAAAATGAAATAACACTAAAATGATAAAATGAGATATGGTCAAAATTCCGAACTATTGGTTTGGAAATAACACTAAAATGATAAAATGAAATAATTTGATTAGTAATCATTTTAGGGACTATAAGTTGAGTCCTAAATGATGTACTAGACATAGAACAGTATGGAGAAAGTATAGATAACTGAATCATAAAAT
>MKEJ01081869.1:0-10124 GCA_001753735.1 Embelia ribes | reverse complement strand
TTTTAAATCCTAATTTCATAGTTATTCTATGCTCAAACTTGGCTTGTTAATGCTATTGAGCTAAAAATTGAGCTCTAGCTTGGCTCATTTACTCTCGAGCCGAACTCGAGCTGAGCATTTATCAAGTTGAGCTCGAAGAGCTCGAGCTCACGGCCAGCCCTACTTGAGTTCCATCTTGTAATTGTTCTACCACTAACTTTTCATGCCTTCTGTTATTAATTGTTCAACCGAGTTATTTATTTATTTATTTTTGGTGTTAAATGCAAAATAGTTGAAGGAGATGGCAGAAAGGCTACCTGTGGGAGCAACCCGAAATGTGAAGTCACCTACGTTAACTTTGGGTTCTAGTCCAGTCCCCAGTGAGGTTTCAACTGCATCTATTGACCATTTCAATGGGCAAGGGATAAACCAAGAACCAGAATCTAATGGATTGAATAGCCATTCACTTTCGAACGGCTTCACTATTGCCGCTAGTAGAATTCCAGGGCCCAACAAACAAAACCAAACAGAAACTGCCTCCAGAAATGGGAATAAGACAAAAGAAGGTGATTCTCGAAGTGACAGTGAATGGGTTGAACAAGATGAACCTGGTGTTTATATCACACTTACATCCTTACCCGGTGGTGGCAAAGATCTTAAACGAGTTCGTTTCAGGTATATCTGCTCTTATCTTTGTCTTTTTGCACCATAATTAAACAAAACCCTGACTTTAGATAAATTAGATTAATTGGCTAATGTAGGATAATATTGAACAGAACAATAAGGAAAAGATAGTTTTGATCATTTTTAATCTAATACGAACAAAGCGGTAATGTTTTTGGCCCAAAACGAACAATGAAACTGGATTCCAGATCCAAGCAGGAGTTCCAAACTCTTCTCCATTAAACACCATGTTTATTTCATTAAAATATCACCTAAGAAAATAATACATCACATATAAGTAGGTCTTAAAAGAAATCTTAAAAAGATAACTATGTAATTAAGAACAATTAAATCAAATCTAATATAAATCCTATCAATTAAATAATATCTTAACTTATTAAAAGATATGTTAAATATCTTATTACTAATCTGCATTATTGGCATGAAATGCTTATCGGATATTTGCAGACTAACCGTCACGATTCATGTCCCTGATTATCACATATGTGCAACTGTCTCAAGATGAAGTTAACATGTGCAAGAGGTTAATACATGTCTACAGAATTATGTCTTGTTTTCTAGTGAGGATGGAAATTATAATGAAACTAAGCATGAGGTATATGAGCTACTAGAATAGAGAGCTATTGGCAAAGAGGTTTTTAGAGGATTTTGATATAACGAAGAGGCAACCTTGGTGATATATGTATTGGAAGAGAAGTATCAGTGTTTAATTAAATATGCTAGACAGCAAGTTAAATGAGAATAAAAAGAGAAGAAAGACAAAGATGTTACCATCACCCAAAACATTACATATGTGACTGTCTTTTTATCGTTCATTAAGTACTATCCATATCAGTTTCTGGTATTTAAATTTGGTAAGAGTTTAACGTCTCGTTATTGGAACGCAGTCGAAAGAGATTTAGTGAGAAGCAAGCAGAACAATGGTGGGCCGAAAATCGAGCAAGAGTATATGAGCAGTACAACGTACGCATGGTTGACAAGTCGAGTGTGGGTGTTGGGAGCGAAGACTTGGCTCATTGACTCGTAGAGTTGTTAATATACACACTGACTGCAATTTTTTGATGTTAATTCATGCTTGCATTATAGGAAAGGTCTTATTAGATTGGCTTTCATCTTATTATGGGTTGATGAAAGCCAAGGTTGCTATAAAAATGATAAGAGAGAGAGAGAGATTGGGTCGTGTTTTTTGTTTTCTCCCTTTCTTTTGTTTGTTCATCTTTTTAGTCTTCTTTTCTTATTGTGATTTTGCATTTTCATTGTTTTTCCCCTGAATTTCCTGTGTGGGGGGAAATTGAGGGTGAGAAAATGTAAATCTTGAGTAGGCTTTCTGGCAAAGCAGTTGCCAATGTAAATCTCATAAGCGAATGCATTATGCTTTCTTATTTTTTAGTTTGTTTTCGTGTCCATTTTATCCACCTTATTTTTATTGCCGTTTCTAATGATGCTATTGATTGTTGATAATTGCGCAAAAAAAAAACAGAACTCACTTTATTGTTCTTTATTTCCATTGAGGTGTTGGATTGCTTATTACGAGCTGGCAACATTCATAATTTTGCTCTTATATGTATATAACCATGTGGAATCCAACAATAGACCTGCATGTTAGTTTAGCTAGTTTACTCTTTTTTCACAAATTGCTTGTATCAAAAGCAAGATTTCAAGAGCAACTATGGATGGTCTGCTTGGATTCGCCTATTGTCTCTCTTGATTCGAAAATAGAAGTTACAGTTTGCGTTTACGAGTCTGAAGTCATTTTCATGCATGCATGCATGCTATTGTACTCTTTTGTAGAGTGTGACGTTAAAAAAGAAGAAGCAATTTTTATATGTTGAAGCTATTAATTTTGTTTGAGGAGCGCGTTGGAGTAGGTTCATTTTTCTTCGAAGGCACAAAGAAGTTAATAAATGGAAATGGACATTATGATTGATTAAACCTTGAAAAAAGGAAAAAGCAAATTGAGAGCGAAAAAATGTTTCTTGACATAGCAATACTGAAAAGATAGCGTGCAGGGAAAAAATGAACAAATGGGCCAAGGATGGTTAGTATTGTCATTCAAACAATGGCAAATTTACAAGCTTGATGGGGTTGCAGAGTGATGAGTAGCCCATCCACAATTTCTTCGATGTATTCCTTGAAATACTCCGCGCATATCCTGCCGTCGGCGTATTATATTGAAGGCAAACATAGCATGATTCCGAACACCACAAAAATACAACAAATGCCAATAGCGAATATCGCTACTGCTATTAAAAGAACATTTCAAGATCGTGAATACACCCATATTGTAAGCGCAGAGGAATGTGGCATTGGTATATTCTTTCTATATTTAGTGTAAAATTCCTTTTTCGTATTTAGTAAAGTGTTCGGCTTATCAATTTTTCATCTAAAATGATTCATAATAATGCATCATTGTCCATTTTGTTGAATAAAAAGTAGGGTTCTGTTGTTCAGTAAACTGAGTTCAGCTAAAGTTTATTTTTGTACTATTTATCATGTTCCCTCCCCTCATTAAGATCCAATTTCCGAAATATATTAGCAATGACACTCAACAAAAGGGAGAGAGTAGACATTGAGGCTCGGACTAGACGTAGCATTTGAAACGGCACAATATAACATATATATCACTTATCGATGGACAACTGTGATGCAATTTTGTAAAAGTTAACCAACTTGTAACATAGATGTAACGCAAATCCCTTAGAAATCATGTACTTTGGCTTGGGGATGCAGTAAAAATGCAATTGTCTACAAATTTACAGTACGTATTTGCCACTACATTGAAAATATTGTCCTAATAATATTGGCAAGATATATACTGTAGATATTTGCTAAGTCCCATGTTTCAATATTTTTAAACACCCGCAAGGAAATCCAGAAGTAATGTCTGGCGATCCAATAGTCCGGATTTAACTACTCTAGAACTAAGGCATCCACACCAGAATTTCTCATGTTATTTTTAAATTTAATTTTCTATAAATTCAATTCTCACTGCATTTTTTTTATAGGGTGATTTCTTTCCCCATTAATTTCTTAAATAAAAAAAAAAAGGAAAAAAAATGAAGCCAATTAGTCTCTTCATTTTCAGAAATGCTCCTATAAATGCTATGGCTGAGAAAGCAAGCATTCAAAATTTCTCTATTAAAAAAATATTTTTTTTACTAAAATAAAACAAATACATCAAAATATGGAAAAAAATTCAAAATTTATTATTCTGTATATTAATTTTTACGATGCATAGAAATAATTTTTTAGGAAAACTAGTGCAACCAATTTCTATTTTATATGGGAAATGAGTTTTTAAAAAATAAGATTTAGATATAAAATGAGAAATATTGATGTGTGACACCAAACTTTTAAAAAAAATATTTTTATACATCGAAAATATTAAAATACAAAAATAATAAATTATAAAAAATATTTTGATAAATAATTGATGTATTTATTTTATTGTGGAAAAAATAATTAAAAACAATTATGAAATTGTATTTAATTTTTTTTTTTTTGAAATAAAAAGACTGATGTGAAAGATTGAGAAATTAAAAGGAATGAAACACCCCTATTATGAAAACTGGTGTGAATGCTCTTACAAAATATAAATATGGCACATAAGAGTTTTCAAAAAGTCATGTCTATATAACTGAAATATTGATATATAAAATAATAAATTTTAAAAAAATATTTTTTTTAATATATCTTTGTAGTTATTTTATTTTGGTGAAAAAAAATATTTTTCATTGGACAAATTGTGAATATTAGTTTTCTTAACTGACAAAATCACCACATAATTCTAGAAAATTTTTGAAATTAGAAAAATTGTTAAAAAAAAATTTCTTTCTACTTTCTTATTTGAGAAATTATTAAAAGGAAAAAATCCCTTTTGTAAATGCTCTATTTTAACTTTTCACATCACATCTACTTGTCTAGATTCTCTAGAACTAGAAAAAAGCGACACTATGCAGTCCAAAAAATTCTATCCTGATCACATGAAGAGAGCAATGTTAATTAAAGTTATCAATGAAATATATTTAAAAATTAATCATATAAAAAAAAAAAAAATCGTGTTCAAATTAAATGATAAAAAAATGGGATAAATTTTTCACCATTATTTTCAATGTTAAAACATTTCCACGTGTCCATGGCATTTAATTTCTAAATTGGGTTTTCTAAGAATACATTTCTTTTATAATATTTCAACTAATTTCATAAAAATATCCAAATAATTATATAAGAGTTAATGAATATATATATATATATATATATATATATATTTAACTAGTGTTATGATTTTTGTAGCGAAACGAATATTTTAATTAACAAAATTGTGAATAGTGGTTTTACACAATAAGAATTTTACTAGTATATCAATCCTTATGAGATTTATGGAACAATAAGCATTGCTATGAAACGTTGCTCGTCCAGACTTCTGAATTTGAAAAGTTAAATGAGACAACAAAAAGGGAATAAAATGGCAGGTGAGAATGCTACAAGAAGAAAGAAATAACTTTTAGTGGTGGTATTTTAAAGAAAAAGATAAACGGTGACGAATATTTGAGATAAAAGTGACTAAAATTGAATTTGTTTGTTTGGCAAATAAGATTTCATTATGTGCTTAAAATTGAAGAAGTACGAAAGATTTTCAGCAATGCTTAAAGATCTATATCTATACTTACAAAGAAAAGTATAAAAAAAATTATGAGTTTTTCAACTTCTTTCAAATCATATGCACCTTAAAATCGTTCACAATTTTCTCATAAAAATTAAGAATGATTGTTAGATAGATGGGTAAATTGACACATGATCCTGGGGAATGTAATGGTAATCTAGTTTAGTTAAGGTGAGACTTGGTACAAAGTGTGTTTGGTAAAACTATACTTTTTTAACAAAATAAAACCGGCATTACCATCACTTATCTTCAAAAAGATAATAATACCACCGACATTTATCAGAAAACAAAAATAATTGACTAACAAACTTTGCAATTAATCCTCTGTAGAATCTTCTCTTTCATTCCTTGTCCCAAATGTTAATTGTCCATGAAATTGCTTATTTTTTGCTTAAACATGAAATAAAACATCGGAATTGTTCATTTTCGAAACAAAAACGATCACAGCAAACATTGCAGCTCATCATATTTAGTAGGTCGACTTTTCAGAAATAAGCCAGCCCTTTGCAGCTGCGAGGTCAGCAAGAACGGGTGCACCCAATTTCCTCCAATTCTCGGCATCTGGGGTCTTAAATCTATCTAACAACAGCGCATGCATCCCAATGCTCTTTGCAGGCATGTAATCCTTAGACATACTATCCCCAATGTGCAGTGCCTCTTCTGGTGCAATGTTCCCAGCTCTTTCAAGGGCAATCTTGTAAATCCCCGGGTCTGGCTTCTCTACACCTTCAATTCCAGAAAACACACCAAAGTCCCACTCGGATCCCTTGAAAAACACATAAAACCTGTCAGTGCGAGTCGAAAGCTCATTTTGGGATTAGTTTTGCGTGAACTCGTTTCTGTTTGTACACCAAACTTTTCGAGTGAAGTTTCTATCTACAGTCGGTGCATGATTTCATACACAAACGTGTGTTTAGATGCATGTACATGTACTTGTTTCGGGCTCCTTCGGTGGTCCCCATATATTTAATTCACATGTGCCATAATTCTGTACAGTCACTAGTGTATATATAGAAACTCCAATCTAACTTCTTTCATATTCTCCCTAATTTATCAATTAGTGTGAGGAGAGAAATTGTCGTGAACATGCCACTTGAAGTTTGGCTGATAAAGCTGAGCTACAATCTAAGAAATTGTTCGAATAACGATCAAAGTTGTTTCTCAAATTGACAAACAAAATTCGCAGATAGAATTTTACTATAATGCTGCAGCTATTACCTGATTCAAACCCAGTGTAGGGAGAACCACATCCTGATAACGGTACCCCGAATTACTAACTATGCCGACTGTAACACCGCTTTTGCGAAGCCATCTCAGGAATGGCTGAGAATCTGAAAAGAGAGAATAAGGTGCCGATGTACCAAAGGTCAAATATATGCACCTGAATATCTTCTCAAACGTATCATCATCGTAATCATATCCTGCCTGTCAACAATGAGAACAAAAATTGCAAGGGATACGGCCCTTTGAGGACTAAAACCACAAAAATCACGCATTCACCGTAGCCTGTTGATGTCATAATTAGCGACCTACATTACTGAAAGTTGCATCAGGACCGATGGGTCCACATCAATCCCTGAATGTCATCGGGTTTAGAGGGCGTTCGTGTTATGGTTTCGTTTGGTTATGGTTCTGAAGGCTATCCTTTGTTCTCGAGCTAGAAACAATCCAGGTAACAAGTTCAATCTACTGACTAAAATAAGCTTAAAATAATCTTTTGGGACAACACCAAGTTTGAGGAACATACAAAAAATTTATTTTCTCTGTCAAAAGAATTTAATATTATTTAGGTCCTTTAGGACATCAAATTTTGACGAATAATGAAAGAGAACATGTCCCCAAAAGTTCCACGTTGTACCCTTGTACACCAAAACCATAATGGGACTGAAAAAGAAATCCATGTAGCGCTTGTGTTTCTGAAAACTGTTACAGTTTTGCGTATGGAAATGCAGCAGGATATGCATTTGATACTTTCTCGAGAATCATGCTAAAAAGAAACCCCATTTTAGAAATCTATAGAATCAGTTTCACTGATTCAAGTTTCTTTTGCTAAACCAAGATTTTAAATAGCGGTGGCGGCTGTTGTAATGGTAACAGTGACGGTGTAACGGTTTCGGAGTGTAACGGCCGTAACATAACAGTTGCGGAGAGCGGGGCTATAAATTTTTTTCAACTTCGCTTGACACATCTAAATTTCAATATCACACACTATTTATACTATATAATTACATTCTTAATAGTTTTGTATATTTTTTATGACTTTCATGTTAAAATTTCTTAATAATCTATAAAAAAAAAATGCATTTCTTAATACATTAATGTTTAAATATGCATTTCTTAATACTTTTACAGAAATGTACCTCAAGCTTTGGAGCACTGACTTCTATTCATGTGATTACTTACTTTTTGGTCACTCATTTCTTTTTGGCCTCGTATGAATTATTTGATTAATCATTTTCGTATTGTTATAATAAATTTTCTAAGACTAATTCCCAAAATATCATTGTTTATTTTTTTAATTTGATTTGATTTTTTTAACGGCCCATAACGGCCGATATAGCGGACGTAACGGCTACGAATTTTATTCTTGCTTTCATAACAACCCGTAACAGTTACGGGTTTCATTCTTGCCTCCGTAACAACCCGTAATGGTTTCGGCGACTCCTAAAACCGTTACTTAACAACAGCCGATATTTAAAACCTTAAAGCAATAAATAGAACGTGAAAACAAAGAAATTTTCAAAAGTGAACCGACAAAAGCAAGAACGAACACAAAAGCTAGAATTTCTGATACCATAACCAATGACACAATCAACCTGGCACCTTAATATCTTCTTTTCAAGAATATGAACCCAGCGTATTGCCACAGACCATATTACCATAGTACTACTGTACTAGAACTAGAAGCCAAAGATGAATAGCGCAAAGACTAAATAGTATTATCTTACCCTGATGAAAGTGCCTCTCACACAAGTCTTCCACCACACGATATTGGGCATTTTAGCTGCATGACCAAAGCAAGGGTACATTTTCGTCATGTCTTTGTAGGCCATTTTAAAACCCTCATGGACCCGTTTGTAATCAGGACAAGGCAATCCACAGGCTTTGGCTGCCATGCAGTAGTAATCTCCAAGCTCCCCTTTGTAAGCAATGAGAGTCCCAGTCACATCCACTGTGATACAACGCAACTTTGATAACATACTCATTTCCAGAGATTTTATATCAAACTTCTAAATGATAATTTATTTGTATCTTCCGGAGGATCGGGAGCAACTGTCTAATGAGCTGATCAAGCACGCGAGTCGGCGAGTGAGATAATCCTGCATTTCATATAATTTAAACTGTGTGGTTTGGAATTAGTTGTTTTCTAATGAAAATGTTATATATCGGTAGCAAATGCTGGAAAATATTTCCCCTTTTTTTACTCTTTTATTTTCACTCTCTTAGAAATCTCTACAGCTTCAAAAGCACACCAAGACATAAATACTTCAAATAACTACTTCCACAAGTGCAACGACCACATAATAACTGTACTGCACGATTACAAATTGGGCTAAACCAGGGAATGCAAGTATGAAATTTACATAAAAAATATTCAAGAGGGATGGGCACTAAGCCCCCATAGCAAACTAGTAGTTCCGATCTTGGGCTACACTGACAATTAATTTCTTAGTCAGAAAGATAATAGTAGTTCACAGACGGAAACAAAGAAATTTTACTAGGTAGCTACAGTGTAGACAGGAAATATGAGACTACTAGTATCAACATTTCGATCTTGCAGGTTAACTGTCAATGCCACTAGACAAGATACTGAAAAGCATTTGACTCCCCTGACCGAATTCATCTTCTAAGTATTCCAAGCTAGATATGTAGGAAAAGTCAGCAATTGGTCCTTCTAAATTTCGGCTACTTTAGGCAAATTACTCCAATAGATTTAGCTTAACTATATTACAACTCACTCACTTCTTGAGACTCATGATCCATTTGGTCCTTTCATTGCTAAATATTACCATTTGGGTAAGTCTAAAATAAACCAAATCAATAAATGATCTAAGTCTTCAGGCCATATGGTAACGTGTTTATTTCTAAAAGGAATAGTAGAGGATAAATTTCTAGTGCGTAGTTATTGAATGCCTACATCCACCTTAAAACATAAGAATGGAAATGTGGAAATAGAATGAGATGTCCTCATAGCATGAATGATCCTCATTCCTCAGCACCTAGCATGATAATTGTGAACAGTTTTCTTTTCCATTTCTTCTTACCAAGCTAAGGGTTATTGTGCGAAATCTGACGAAATGGGAGGTAATGTTAATAGCAGTTTGGAATGGCAAGTACTAGAATCAGAGAGTTAATAGCAGAAACAAAAAATACTTCTAAATTTAGCATATTTCAAATCAACAAACCAATTAGGTGAACTACACTCACAATGATGTCACAAAATTACTTGAAATCTTTCTGTTTTGGTGGTTGTTCTCGGGAGGTCTAAATAAGCCAATAACAAGTGATAAGCAAATTAGACTCAAATATAAGAGCATTCTCACCAGACTTTCTGAAAACACTCTAGAAAGAAAAAAAATTACATTCTCCCCTCATCGAACACCAATTCTAGAAATTGCACACACCCATTTTTCTCAACAAAACCTAAATATTCAGACAAGATGCACGTGAATGGGGGGAGGGAAAGAACCCACAATAATCAAAGAAAAATAATTAAAAAGAGAGAATTTAACTTTTCATTGAGAAAGGGTAATTGTAATATCCTGGACATTTCCTATGGAAAGGAAAATTCCGAAGA
>MKEJ01081856.1:2379-12578 GCA_001753735.1 Embelia ribes | reverse complement strand
TGGCCAAGTGGAAATTAAAATGGAATTATATACTTAATTTGTAAATAGAAAAAAAAAAAAAAGATAAATGTTGTGGTCACCTGCGCCTTTTACGCCAATCCAATAGCCGTGGATAAATTGTCTATTTTAGTGGGCCGCCCATTGGCCATGTTCAAAAGCTCAAATACTCATAGTTTCTAATCCAGAATAAATGAATGAAGAAAGAGACATCTAATTATGGACCACTTCAAAACGCATTATTAAAAAATTATCATATAATCAATTCTCTCTAATCTCTCTCTCACTCTACGATAGTTAGGCACCTGAAATATGGATGTATATAGTCTGTTTGGCGGGTAAAGAGATGGTTTGTACGCTGAAAACCTGAGCAAGACAGGTGTCCACATGCAAAATAGTGCACTGACCGTGCACACACCGTCGACAGTCCATAAAGACTGTCGACACCCTCCCCTGTTTCAGCCTCATTTCGCTTTGGTTATTCTTTAGAGTCATATACACACATGCCCGCTCCCTAGGTTTGACAGAAGAGGGATACAAGAAGCTAATCACATCGAAACCCAAGTTGTTGTTCCCTTTTAATAATACCCAAAATATTTGTGTTTCGATTAAGTTGCCACAGTAACAATTGTTCGAGCGGTCTGTTAGTATCATTTGAATGGCTGTGAGCGTTCAAATGGTTAGCACCTCCAATCAGACGGTTAAATTGTTGGAGAATTCCAAGTCCGTTCCTCAAACCAACCGAGTCCAAAATCCACTGAGGCCTTCTCTTAACCTACTCCAACTTGGAGGGATACCGAACACATACGTCGCTTGAAATTATGTGACCTTTCTTTCATGAGAACATATTTCTCAGATTATATTAGAGACCAAAGAGTTTTGTTTGCCTATACCAGTAACGATCCAGTTAATTAAAGAGGCAGAATTTGCTTTATATATAATTAATTCAATAATTAATAACTCGCCATAGAAGACAAAATTTCAAAGGAAATGGATGCTTGTGTTTTCTCCTATGGCAAAAGAGGAATAAAAAATGAAAACAATACTCGTATGAAATGGAAAAACGTGGCAATTTTTTAAGGAAAACAACTCGATACAACAAATATTTGTACAATAATTTTTTTTTTTGTATGAAATTACAATATTTTATGGATAAATTACTGTAAATTTAGAATAAATTTTTTTTATATTACCACCAAACTAGAGGAGAACCTCTTGATCAACTTACAGAGATAAAAAAAACCCAACAAATATACAAGATCAAAAGCTACTTAAAATGCCTCCAATTTGGGGTATCAGAGAGTCTAACATCCATAGCCTTTTAACCTCCACTGGCAATTTTCTATAAGATAGAAATATTCCAGAAATTTCAATTGCTCCTCTTTTCGCTAAACAATCAGTCACTAAATTCCCTTTTCTGTATGTATGTTGTAATTGAATATACAGAATCTCCAATAAATCTGTAATGTTCTTCCAAATTAAGAATAACTTGCTATAATTATTTTTAGATTAAAAAATACTAACAATAATTTGTCA
The DNA here is from genome assembly GCA_001753735.1 of Embelia ribes. Lineage (NCBI taxonomy): Eukaryota > Viridiplantae > Streptophyta > Magnoliopsida > Ericales > Primulaceae > Embelia > Embelia ribes. The sequence goes on along the minus strand of MKEJ01081856.1, from coordinate 11,045 downwards.
TGACAATATAGTAATTTGTGTAAAAAAATCATGTACCAAGAAGACTTCCCCTCTTTAAATAAAAAGAACTATTCTACCAAACAGAAATAGAGATGACAATTAGTTTAATCCAAATCAAAAAAGAATTATTCTACCAAGCACAAATAGTGATGACAATTGATTTAATTCAAACCAAACCAATAACCATGTAATCCAATCTAAATCCAAACCAAAATGCCTTTCAATCCAAAGCAAATCAAACCCAAAATATTTTCAATCCAATCTAAAACCAACCCAAAATCAAAATAAATGATCCCATCACCAAATCTATTCAACTCTTTTATCTTTTCAATATAAAATAAGTTTTTCTAATAATATTTTTATATATATCTTGATTCCTTTATACATTCAAATAGGCAATAATATAAATAGAAATATTTATAAATCACATTTTTTAAAATTTTAAAATAAATTTATTTTTATTACTAAATTCAAATAGGCAATAATTTATGTAAAGCAATTGCATAACAATGTCATGCTATGCCTATTTAATGTAATTGTTTAGAATGGATTTATAAGACTAGAAAATGTTGTTGAAATTTGATTGTTTTTATTTTTACAATGACATTGATTTGGAAGATTGAATATTTAATAAAAAGAAAGAGAGAAAAGAGAGAGCCTCTGCTGTGAAAGGTGCGACTTAGAGGGTGAAAATTTCTACACAAGACTTGTGATATGCATGAATGCAACATATTGAATAAGGGTGATAATATATTGAAATAAGGTGATAATATATTGATAAAAGTGATAGCATATTGACAAAAAAATAAGATGATAATATATTGAATAAGTATCACAATATTTTAAACAAGAGTAATAATATTTGCTAAGGTGGATAATACTTATATATGGTACATGTTCTGTATAAAAATTGGCACCGACTTAGAGAGAAGGAGAGAGAGAAAAATGGTCACAAAGTAAAAAAAACTTAATTTTAAGTTATATAATATAGACCGTATCCAATTCAAATAGAAAATCAAATCAATCCGAAGCAAAATCTAATTATTAGATTTAGGATTTGATTTAAATCCAATTCAATTTATTTTTAAGTCAATCATAAACCAAATATAGTATATTTAGTTTGAATTTATTTTGAATTTACATTTCTAAATCAATCCAATTGACATATTTACGGAGAGAGAGATTATTGAGTCCTTACAAATCACATGTAATTTATCAAATCAAAAATATTTTTAATCACAACATTTAACTAAATTTTTTCTTAAAATGCCCCCAACCTATCGTCACCTAACTTAGATTCACCTGCAGATTTTTTTTAATGATTAACTCTTCGTACAAGATTGCTTCTCCTTCCTCTAATAGTGTGGGTAAAGGTGATATCTTTTCCTCCAATATTGGCCCTCCAAAATATATCATTGATATTTGTTTACAAATTTTTTCTTAAAGACTAATCGGTGCTCGAATGGTTTGTTTGTTATTACTCAAACAAGGCAAATATAGTTCTAATATTATAGTTACAAGTCTTCCTTGAAGATTCTGCTTATAATTGATGCAATAAAATAGATAGAAATGAATAATAAATAGAGTTTTTATTACTCAAATTTGCAGGTTTATAGTATAATCAAGAATTCAATTTTGCTGGGAAGAGTACTAAGTTACAAGCTACTCCTAAACTATGTTATGCCTACTGCTAGATAATGCTCGAGTTTGAGTATATTTGATGGTATCTTTTTCATGCTGCTACTTGCTTTTTATAGAATTATGTGTACAATTGCCAAAATTGTTCTCCTCTATTGTTGGCCGTGTTTAATATTTTATTGTGTTTTGCAACTATTTTGCTGCTCTTTTCTTACTGTGTGATACGCATCCCACTACGTATTCCCATGCTGACCACTTTGTATTGTAGTAGTACACAATGACTGGTTTACCTGAGTTATACAATATCCTTTTTCCTTTCTATTTATTAGGTTTTTCCTAACCTAGGTGTATCAATATGTCTTAATTTACTTAATTTAAATGCAACTACGGACTTTATAGGGTGTATACTTTAAGTTGATACTTCGTTTTTTCCTTTTTAGTTTGTATTGAGTTCAATCAATACCTTTGTAATATGTTAGATAATAATTTTTTTGTCCTTCTTGTTTAACCAATTAGTGTTTTTATTGTGGGTGAGGCTTCTCATTTATTTATCTTATTATTTCTTTATAAAGGATTAGTTCATTCCTTAACTTTTAAAAGGTTTAAGTTATTATTTTAATCTTCTATTAGGATTTTTTAAATGAATTAACTTTGAAAATAAGTGTTGTAAACAATATTCTTGAATTCATGCTATTTGCCGAAACTCAGTGCCTCACACTCTTGAATCTCCTAGTTGTCATCACCTATATATGCACGATGAGTAGTGATGTGAGAAAATGAAGGGGTCATGAGTTGCACAGTTACTCTATTCACTTCTTATAGCATTTAACAGATGAAAATGGTATAGTTATATTTATGCTTGCATATATTTTTAATGATCAATTATCGCTTGGTATTACTAAACAAACTAATATTCGTAGGAAAAGAGACTTAATTGGTTTTAATCAATGATATATTAAATTTAAAACATTATCAATTTCATGTAATACGTCGAACTCAAATATGCTTTATACATTTTTCTTACACTAGCAAATACTGGTACTGCCTTGTCAAATCCACGTTATCAATTCATGCCTTTATAACTTCCTTTTTATGTCTTTAAATTATTTTCACCTTTTAAAATAAAAATTTAACATGATCTGAATCATTCCATTAATATCTCCACATCTTTTCATGCAAACACATACACGTACTAACGTAGCCCCCTCCCCCAATCTTTTCATATTTGCACAAAAACCCCTCAAATCCTTTCCCTATATAAATCCCACCAAAAACCCTCTTTCTCACATCACGCTTCTACTCTCTCTCTCTCTCTTTGACAAGCACCCAAAATTACCGAAATATCCCCTTTTTTCCCATAAACCACAGACACCCCCATACAAATTCTACTAAGGCAAGCAGCTCTTCTTGAGCATGGGGTGAGCCCACCCTGCACGAGCGCGACAGGGACCCAATGGGAGAGGAGATGGAACATGAGGTTCGTTGGGAACTCACGTGTCACCATTGTTCCGGTGGTGTTCATCGATGGCAAGCTTGTGGGGTCTATAGCTAGGGTCATGGCTTTTGGTATAAGCGGTTCCCTTGTCCCACTTCTAAAGGAAGCAGGGGCCCTATGACTGTGACTTAATCATAGGATAATAATTTAGTTTTCTTAAGAAGAATATTTGGATTATTTATAACTTGAGCTAGTACAAGTGAATGCATATAGTTAGAGGAGCTGTCAAAATTTGTACACTTTGTCTGTGTTAAAGGTTTAGATTATTCAGAAATGGAAAACTTCAATAAGTATCATCTTTCCAACTAGTTTATTTCTTTCTCGGGTTTATGCGGTACATTTTATAAATCGATTTCTAATAGGCATTTTGGACGTACGCTACTACTGAAATTGCTTTTTTGGCTTATTTTTTGCGACTTGATACTTTATAAAATATTGGATCTCGCTTAAAAACAGTAACCCAATATTCAAAAGATGCCCTCATCCAAACTCGTATATGTTTCCATGTAGGGACGGAACATAAAATCCCATAAAAATATATGGATGTTGAATCTAGGAATAAATTTTTTTTACACTAATAACTTAATTATAAATTTACATAAAAAATTTAATACCAAAATTTTTTTAACCCTTAAAAATTGTGGGGATTGATACAACCCCTTAGTAAATATTTGATTTTGTTCCTGCTTTTATGGATACTGGAAAAACACACTAGCGTTGCACGTAGTGTCTAATTTGGCTTCTTTTATTACTCTCTGAATAGAAGAAAGAATAAATTTTTATTTATGTTTCAACTTGTAACTCTCATTTCTATTTTAACAAATATGCTATGACCATTACTATCATTTATCTAGAGACTTAAAATCCTTTTTTGAACATATCAAAATTATGGATATAATATGTAAGGCCCTGTAAACATAAGTGAATAAGTGATACAAACTCTAAATTAGGGGGACTAAAATTGCGATAAACTGAAAGATGAAAGGGAAAGTTAATTATTCTTGCTTCTTTTTCCGTTCATTACTAGTCATTTTTCTTACACTTACGTTCACAAAGAGAGAGGAAGGGAGAAGAAGAGAAGACACCCACTCGTAAGAATCATCCGATCCAAGAGGAGGAGTACCCTGAGGGGAAAATTAATTGTGAATTCGGAATTCTCTCTTTGTCCCCATCATTTTGACATTCATGTTTGGGTGACAAACTGTAGAGAAGGGGGATTAGAGTTTGAATTCCGAGTTTTCTGAGGACAATCATTCAATATCGCATAAGGTATGTGGCGGAAAACTCAATCCAATTCTATCGAAAGCTTTGCCTCAATTCTATTTTGATGGCTGTGAAAAATTATAAAACTTGATGTTTTACGAAAGTGTGTTTTCGCATATCGCAAAATTCGTTGTTCTGGACAACCATGGCTACAGTGTCTAGGAACCTTGGGCACAATATTTTAAGACCGTGGGCATGGTGTTTTGGGATCGTAGGCACAGTACCATTGCAGAATGGACAGAACCTTGGGCATGGTACCATTCGCTATCCATGTTTAATTTAAATCAAATAGTAGAAATCAGTCGTAAATGTACGTTACATAGTTGTGAATGTGTTAGAATTCTAATGACATAATTGTCCTTTAAATATAATTGCATGTTTTACGTGTTGGATTGAACGTAAGAAGAGCTGTGATAGAATTTGAGAGTAGGACTATTTATATCAAACTCTTACATTGTAGGTAGTTGTTGTTGTTATTGGCACGCAGAGGAACGTATATTCTGCAATGGCATTGACACGTGGAGGTAGGTATGTTCTGCGGTGATCGTGACACACAGAAGAACGTATATTTGTGTTGGTCATAGCGTACAGAGTCCGTGTTTGCCATATCCTATGAGTACTCATGTCTTGACCCTAAAAAATGGTCAATGGCATTGGAAATAGTATTTTCAAATGGTTGAGAGTATGTGGGAGGATAAAATATCCCGAAAATTAGATGTGATGTCTAGTAGATGATTGAGATGTGGTTAGCATTAGCGGTAATAATAACTTTACAGTTGATGTTGTATAGTAGTTTTCTATACATTCACATTGTTGTTGCATGTTATATTTTTATACATCTATCTTTTCTTTTAGAATTATACTACCAGTTTCTGACTCACGCCTGCTTAGTTAATTTTTCTACTGTTATTTTTCATGAAAACGCAAAGCAAAATTAGGGGTTGGAAGTCATGAGAATCGTGGATAGGATAGGTTGGAATTCACTTAGGAATCGTCTAGCTTTATTATTCATTTCGTACTTTATTTCTTTTTTCCAAACTGTTGTAAGCCTACGAGCCGAGTTGGGATATGGTAAGTCCGGTTGACTTATGTTTGTTACTCTTACATTGGAGCAGTTTTTAATAATAAAGCAGGATTGTTAGCTGTTTTATTTAATTATATGATGTGGTTGGGTGAAGTAATGTACTCGGAGTTGCTTGAAATTCCGGGGCGTTACATAATATAAATAAACTGATTTAAAAATGTAATCTTAATTATATAAATAACATAAAGAAACTAAAAAATTATTTTTAACATAAATTTTGTAAACATGAAATATAGTTATAATGGTGTCAAGCCCCAAACTATATAGTTTTATGTGATGAATTTGTGGTAATCTCATCTCCATAATTAATAATTTTTTTCTCATGCAAGCTCATAAAGTACAAATTTGCAAATAAATTACTACCACTTTTTATTGTTAGAAAATTCAAAAAAAAAAATAAAATCTAGAAAGTAATAGTATGCTAAAAAAAATTATATGAATTGCATATAGGTCATTCATCTTTATTTGAAAATTATTTTAAACTTCAAAATAATATTTTGTTATTGGAGTACGATAATTAAGACATTAATTACTGTCCGTTGAATAAATTATTTATTTATCATTTTTTATCCTTTAAGTGGGTGAAAATTAATATAATTTTATGCCTCATGAAAGTGATTTTTTGAAAAAACAAAAGGAGAAAATCACGGGTTTCATATTTTTAGAATAAAGTTAAATAATTTATGATATTTTATTAGTGGAATAAGGTAATTGATGCTTTAATGACCTTTCCTTGAATAAATTACTTATTTTTTTTCCTTTAAGTGTGAAAAATTAATGCAATTGTATATTTCATGAAAGGGTATTTTTAGAATAAAAAAATATTTTTTTATAAGTTTCACAATTTTAGAGTAGAATTAAATTATTATTATTACCGGATTATCGGGATACATCCATACCCATATTTTTCCAAAAGGTGCATTTCTTGCCATGGCCTGGCACTCTACTTCTATTTGTCCATATAAGATCCAACTGGGTTCTTTTTAAATGACTTAGCTGAAGAAAGTCTATTTCGCAAAAGAGAGTCGATTAATTAATCCCATTATTGATCAAGGCCATACTTGTCAAATATACATTAATTGTTGGATCTTGATTCATGTTATCATATGTCACTATATTTTATGTACGTAAATTTTGATAAGAACTTAGTACATAATTTTGTAACATTTGTTTTGATCAGCATGAGATATTGTTTACGCCACTTATTTCCAGACTTAATTTATTTAATAAGATTATCCTTATAAAGAATTAAAATAATAAGTTATATCTTTTAAAGGATTAATAAATGAATTAATCTTTTATAAAAGGACAGTAAGGCAAATAAATCATAAATGAGAAGCCTAACTCAAAATAAAATATTAACGGGTTAGACCAGACAGACAAAAAAATTACTATCTAACATATTACAAATGAATTGATTGTGCTCAATGCAGACTAAAAATGGTATAAAAAGGTGCCAATGTGAAGTATACACCCTATAAAATCCATAGATGCGTTTAAATTAAACAAAATTAGTCATATCGATGCACTAATATTGAGAAGGAAATGTCGCGCCCCGCAATCCGTGATCCGGACGACGTGAGAAAAATAAAATAAAATAAATAAAAGATGACAACTATCTATTGCTAAACTATTTCTAAAGGGAATAAGTCCGTTTTTTATTGTACATTTAACAACTATTACAATTTGATACATAGTTTAAAATGAAAAGAAAAATACAACCAGTCCGGTTGCTAATACAACTTGTGTACAATCGATATAATAAAAGTCAACTTTTAGTACTTCAACCTTAAAGGCTTTAGTATAATAAGAACAATGTTGCTGAGAATTTTGCTAAGTTACAGACTATTCCTAAGCTATGTTAAGTCTACTCCTATATAATGTCCGAGTTTGGGTGTGTTTGATCACATTTTCTCAACGTTTTCGTCTTACTTTTTATAGAGTTATGCGTGTAACCATGATAATTGTTCTCCTCTATTATTCACCGTGTGATTTTGATCTAATGGTTGACATTTTATTGTATTTTGCATATCCACCTTATTTGAGTAAAAACAAGCAAGTCATTCCAACACCAGTTTTACATAAAATAAAAATTGGTAAATAGTTTTTGGCATTAGAATAAGGGCATTGCAATAAACTAACTTGAAGTGATGGCACTGGCAAGAAGAAATAGAGATCACACCTAAGAGAAATGTGAGATTCAGAATAACATCAGACTAGAGGCCACAAATGGCCAAGAGTCAAAACATGGAAATAAGGCCTGCCAAGGCTTAATCTAGAAATAATACTTGAAGTTGGCCAATCAAGTGGCCATGAAAATGAAGACATTGAAAGTCTAATACAATAAATGGCTCAAGCCGTAACTGACCCAATGATGAAGGAAACAATGAGTTTGATGCAATGATAAGAAAGTCTTTGGAAGCCCCAGTTTCATAGCCTTCAGTCCCAAATCCCAAGGGGGTACTAGCACACACGAACAACATGGCAACACAAGATGATGCCAGCCTAATTCAGGTATATCATAACCATGTCTTTGATACTGGTATTGTTCATAATTATAATTACAACCCAGAGACAGAAACTGAAAATCAAAACTAGAATGTAAGGCTAAAAAACAATAATAATAGCATCCCTATGTTCCAACTAGTGTGGCCAAAACAACACCCACAAGGGTTGAACAAACATAATAACTTAGAACAAGTAAATGCTCCAAATTTAGTATCAAACCAACCTGGTAATCAACAAGAGCTTAGAGCCCAGATAATGGATATGGTGCAAGAAATGTACGAGCCTAGCCTAAGAAGCACCGAGAGACCCATGTTTAGGAATCCATTTCCACAATGGATTGAAAAAATAACACTACCTAGGAATCCTAGGGTTCCAGGGTTATTATTGTTCTCTTGATAAGAAAACCAGTCAACCCTTGAACACATAGGAAGATTCACCCTACAGATAGGTGAATTAGGTACCAATCAGTTTCAAAAGATGAAATTATTTCCAAGTTCACTCACTAAGAGTGCATTTACTTGGTTTATAAACTTGCCACCTAATTCAATCCATAATTGGCAAGACATGGAAGATCAATTCCATGCCCAATTCTTTAGGACTAAGCCAGAGATATCAATGGCAGATTTGGCAAAAATAAAACAAAAACCTAATGAATCTGCAGAAGAATTCATAGCAGGT
>MKEJ01081843.1:0-12831 GCA_001753735.1 Embelia ribes | reverse complement strand
ATATATATATATATATATAATAAATTGATTAAAATAATATAAAACTTGGTGAATAGTGTAAGTATGGGTAGCCAAATTTATTAATCCAAACTCCTTAGTTTCTAAATTGAGCTACTGTCTACTGTTTTCTGTATTGTAGTAATAGAGACACTGCTGTGAAAAGTTTTTCAGCTTCGGTAGCCAAATGAGTAGCTAAATGTATGTAGTACTCTATTTAGCTACTCTGATGGGAATGCTCTTAATGCTATTATTTTTGTTTCCTCCTATTTTCATAAGGCTCTTTCTTTTATTTCTAAAAGTTGTTCATATTTATTTACAATTTCTCTGTTTGCGGTTGTCTTTGATTGGACAGGAAGAAGCTCTCTCGTCGTCTTCTTTTTGATAAGAGTGCTAATGACCACCATGAAAAGATTATACTGACAAAGCTGAAGCAACAATGTGGTGGGCAGTTCACATCAAAGATGGAAGGAATGGTGAAGTGAACTCGTATTTCTTTGAACTTTTTAAGCATTTTTCTTCTCTTTGCCTGCATTGACATATTCATTTCGTGTTACTTCCCCAGGTTACTGATTTGGCTTTGGCAAGAGAAAACCATGACTTTGAAGAATTTATTTCCAGTAATCAAAATGCGAGTCCTGGAATCGAGTTTAATGTCACTATTCTTACTACTGGATACTGGCCCACTTATAAATCTTCTGACCTGAATCTTCCGGCCGAGATGGTAGGATCCTTTGCTCCTTTTCTGATAAGGGTGAAATCATTATTTATATGGTAAGATTATATTCTGATTTTGTTACTCTGCCCACTGTTCAGGTGAAGTGTGTCGAGATTTTTAAGGAATTTTATCAAATGAAAAAAAAGCACCGAAGGCTTACGTGGATTTACTCATTGGGGAACTGTAATATAAGTGGCAAGTTCGACTCGAAGACGATAGAGCTGATTGTGGGAACTTATCAGGTAAAGCTTGTCCTCTGCATAAGACAAGGTATTGAACTCTATGTTGAATTTTGTCGTGTGTTTTGAAATCTAATTTAAATGTAGTCATATTTTGTCCAGGCAGCAGCTCTTTTGCTGTTCAATACTGCTGATAGATTGAGTTACTCGGAAATCAAAACCCAGTTGAATTTGGCGGATGAGGATTTGGTTAGGTTACTGCAGTCTTTATCATGTTCAAAATACAAAATTTTAACCAAAACACCAAATACGAGAACTGTCACTCCAAATGACTCTTTTGAGTTCAACTCGAAGTTCACTGACAAAATGAGGAGGATCAGAGTAAGATTCAATCTTTCTCCCTTGTATTATTGAGTAGACTTGAGTCACCTGGACTGAATGATGAGAACTAAACCCTTGCATGTTTAAGTGACAAAATTTTATGTAAAATCCATAAATTTTCTCTGGTTCTTGTTCATTGTTCAATTTAGGTACACTGAGACTACAGAAACGTCTTTGTTGTCCTGTTAGTTTATATGTTCTATACTGATCTACTATGTACAGAGGTTTTGAGGCTATTCGTGTTTTGCTGTGCTGTTCCTTTCCATACAGATTCCTCTCCCACCTGTGGATGAAAGGAAGAAGGTGGTTGAAGATGTTAACAAGGATAGGAGTTATGCGATTGATGCCTCAATTGTCCGCATAATGAAAAGTCGCAAAGTTTTGGGCCATCAACAGTTGGTGATGGAATGCGTTGAGCAGTTGAGCCGCATGTTCAAGGTATGCTCATTTTTCAGTCCATGGAGAACTTTTAGAGACTGGGTGTAAGTTTTAAATAAAATGGGAAAGAGATGATGGTACCTTTCCGTTCGAGTTATGCATAATTCTAATGAGCTCAGGGCTCTCTTTCCTAGCAAGTACTAAATTTGGTGTGGTCTCGTGCAGCCTGATTTCAAGGTAATCAAGAAGCGGATTGAAGACCTGATTGGCCGTGAGTTCTTGGAAAGAGACAAGGAGAATCCAAACATGTTCCGATATTTGGCCTGAGTAATTTCGCTTGATCCATTCATGAGATGCCACCTTAGCACATATCATAGAATCCGAGTATATAATGCATTCTTACCATCTGGCTATTGTTGGGGTTTTTTCTTTTCTTCCCAATCCTCTCTTTAACTGACTTTTTTTTTAACTCTTTGGATGTCCAGCTGTTGACGAGTTTTACTTCTGGTATATTACCTCAGGCCTTGAGGTGGGTAGGGAATAGATTTTTGCCCAGTTTTAGAGAGATACTAGAACGCAGCACAATATTATTATTTTTTCTGTATTATATTAATTTTAATTATTTTATAAAATGATTTTTATTGTTTTTATTTGATATGACATCTTGTATTTATGTTTTTTTTTCCTAGTTATTTATAATTTTATAAAAGATAGAAATTGGTAGGATTTTTACTATGATAATGTATTTACGATAAATTAATGTCAATTTTGGGTAATTTTAAGTATATGAAAATTAATATTGATGAGGATAATATCTTAAAAAATTATGGAGAATTTTAGATTTGTGGGAATTATTAATTTATAAAAGTATTTATTTCTTAGTAATATTTTGATTCTTAAGTATATTTTTAATAATTTTTATTATAATAAATTATCTTATAGTTACGCTGAGATATATATGAACATCTTGAGACTATGTGATCTTATAGAAAATTAGTTTTAATAATTTCTATTATGATAAGTTATAGAAAATTAGTTTTAATAATTTCTATTATGATAAGTTGATATATATGTATATAATTAAAATTAATTATATTATATTAAATTTTATTGTTTTAAAATTGTAATTTTATGGGATATATATCAAATAATTATGTATACAAATATCGCGATTATAATCAAATATAGGAGGGGATAATTTGTGGTGCTGCTTTGGTGCTCTTAAGAGCGTTCCTAGCAGTGTTTCTAATGTTGAAAACCCAGAAATAGGGGATAACTATTAAAATCGAAAACCCTAGAAATTGATAACCAGGTGAAATTAAAAATTGCGCATGATTATGTAATTAAATTGGAAATTCTAGACGTGATAGAGTGGAAAGTGAAAAATGAGGATTAAGGTGGAGAGGGCTGAGGCTTAGAGGAGATACAAAGCGTGAGATGAAAAGAAAAGTGGAAAGAGAAAAATGAGAATATGGCTTTAATATTCTCTGTATAATTATTAAACTAATAAAAAATTATAGTTACATACTACAGTAACTAAATTTAGTGACTGAAACCTCCGTATTTCTAAATTTAGCTACTCTCTAAATTTAGCTACTATATAAAAGCAATAGTAACTTGGTTGTAGGAAGCTTTTTGAGTCTTGGTAGCTAAATGGAAATGGAAATGGAAATGCGGTAATTATTTCCTTGCTAGTCTTTTGCTATATTTTTACGGGTGGTTATATAATTCTACTGTATATAAAAAAAAAAAAATTGGTTTTCAAGAAGGATATTAACGTAGGATTCGGCATATTGGGTTTACGGAAAAAAAGCTACCTCCTTATCCTCAAAAGTTTGCAGTTTCAACTAGTTGCATCTCTTTACAAGTAGCGCAAGTGCAAATTGATAATATTCTCTCTTTATCCTTCCACTACGACTGCCTCGAGACAAGAAAGAACCTTGTCAGAAAGAGGGTAACGTAGCGAGGATTTGATGTACGAGGTCAGCAAAACATATGATTGACTTGCCGTATCTTTGGTACACAAGGCCTAACCCGAGCAAGAAAAAGTAAAGGAAAAAAAAGAAAGGGGACGGAGAGTTCTCGTTCTCTGAAATTATACCATTTGAAAATGCACTTTGATAGATGCGATCATGCTCATACCATAATAAGGTTCACGTACCCCGTAAGTTGTAATATTTACATGAATGTAAGAAACTAAATATGAGAAGGAATATAATATTCACACAAGTACTAGTAAACCAATACCCTAAAATCACTGGGTAACATTATCCAATTACTAATATGAGATGAATCTATACTTTTTGCTGTTTTCTTCGGGTTAGTCTTAGGGTTGAGTCGCAAAACATTTAATTAGACGATTAGGGCTTTGGGGCATAGCTCAAGTAATTAGATGTCCCGTTGGATTAATCGTGCCCTTTTCCGGCTTCCTCACCACCGCGTCTCTCCTCTCCACTGTTCGAAATGACTGAATTCAAGAGGCACTGCATCTGCGAACAATTGTTCCGATCCTTTTTCTCATTGGATGATTAGGATAAACGATGATGAAGGTGTATGAGAAGCGGCTGCAGCGGGGGGCAGAACAAGAACAGAAATCATAACAACTTCACCAAAAAGAGACTTCATAAGAAATAATGAACCATCCGAAAAGGAATACTCACCCCACCGGATCAACAAGTTGTCGTGTGTAGCAAGGGAACACTTCATCTTGCAATATACGACACTACAGAAGGAGCATAAGCATGTAGTCTTGCAAAAATATTAATTTGAAAACGCGACGGGTTGCTTAAAATTGGCAAACCTGCAAGAAAAAAGTATAGGGGCAGACTATTTGCACACTGTAGCTTCGAAAGCACGGAAGCAGAATGCAGCAGAACCTGTATGTGAACCCAGAAATAAAAACAAAAACACCGGATATGGAAAAGCAAATGAGACTTAAATACAGCCTTACAGAAAGATGGGTAGAATGCTTCTTACCAACAGTTCTGCTTCTTCTAAGTGCCTGAACCCTCAACCAGCAGGGCTTTTTCTAGTATATCACGAGCCAAGCATTTTGATTCGACGGATAGAGCTCGAGCCCGGGTCCTCTTGTGAGAAGTAAAAACCAATCTGTTTTTATTTCTCATTGGCATAGTATTGTCTCATAATACAGCCAACAGCCAAAATTCTAACGAGAAATAGCTTCCATTGCTAGCCGAACCAACCTTAATAGGCCCTCCACATCCTGAAAATTGAAATCAAGGGCCCTTTTCACAGAAGCTATACCGTCCTCCTTACACTTGGTCTCTTCCATTCTCTGATTTGCAGTAGTGAAAGAGATTTTACATTTTCTTGAAGCTTCCATCGCAGAATTTACATCCTGAGCCTGCAGATAAATCGCAAGTTTTCATGTAATATCATCTATAAAGCCTATAACAGAAAAAGTTCACACGCACAAGAACAGATTAAATAAGGAAGAGATGTAAAAAGATGGAGAAAGTCCCTATAAATTACTCACGTAGCAGAGAAGGCGGATGAAGCTAGGACAGTTTCCTGCAGAAATGACATGGTTGCTTACAGCAGCAACTTGAGGAGGGCTAACAATACTCTTAGCCTTGTCAGATTTTGGGTTGTTTAGGTTATCAACATCCGAGGCGGAGGATAAAGGAGATTCACCTGACCAAAGCAATGAATGGGGAGTGACGATATAATGATGAAACGGAAAATCCCATAATTAAACACTCCCATTGTATAAAACCTTATACTCGTTCTTCCCAAAATATTGGTAAAGGAGATTCCCCATTTTTTATGGTTCTTTAAAGCAATAAGAAGCGTCGTGCTCTGATTGAATGTTTCAGATAAATTCTCTACTTTAAGGAAATGAGACCACAAATGCCATAGATTTGAGAAACGTAATGAAAATTACCAGGAGGACCTATTTGTGAAGTTGCCTCTAACTCAAGACGATCTCTGCTCGCTCTCCCACGCGAAGAGTAGATTACTCTCATGTATGCCACTTCCATGCATTTGTAGGCCAGAGCAGCGGTGGCCATATCCTTAGATTTCTCATATTCGTGAGCACAAAACCTATTTGTTAATGAAGTAACATCAACAAAATATTCAAAAAGGAAAGATACTCTGCCAACCTTTCCACATTAAGGCTCCGTTAGATCCATGTACAATATTTTTCCTTAAAATCTTTTGTACTCACAATATGGAGCCATAACTATATAGCATAGATGTCAAAGGAAGATTAAGGAAAAAAATGTACACGAAAATCTTTTACTCTTTCCGAAACAACAGGCCTGTAAGAGAGGGAAAGTGTTATCCGTCAACATCATGTTACTTTCGAACCTAAGTTTCACATTTCCATTATGATTAGCTGGATAATGATTGCACCATATCTTTCTTAATGATCAATTAATATTCTTTATATAATTTTCATAATAAAAACATTTCTTATTGATTAATATATGGCACTCCTTGAAGATACTTCACCAAAACACCAGTACTCATACGGTAGAATTTCAGTATCAATCGGGCCACAACCTATGACGAGTTGTATACGCACCCAAGTATTTATTGGCGGCGTAGAAAGAACAGGCACACACTCCCCGTATTAGAGCCTTTATACCTTTCAACCACTTTAATTCCCCACTTGGTTAAGACCAGAACAAGTATTAGTAGTTGCAATGCAAAGCTAACCAGATGTTCAGGAAAATGGCAGTTAAAGGCCTTCTAAACTTTTTAGTATTCTGAATTTACTAAACAAACAAAATGATTACACTTAAAGAAAACACGTAGAATCTAAAATTACACTTAACTTGTTGATAGAATTTCCGATAAAACTTACCCGCATAGTTGTCCAGTGGTACGATACATGCGCATGGATTGAATAGCCTCGCTTTGCTTGGTATTCTCTCCACTGCCAGATTCTAGCGAGGAGGCACATTGGAGAAACTTAAGAGCAGCCTGGAAGTAAAGACCTGTACTTTCAGCACTTGATATAGTATTCTGCAAAAAGACAAACACGATTAATTCCCATGGAAGTAAAAATAAAAATTGATTACCCATTCGCCTTCCGAAAATGCATTTCTAAGGATGGATTGAGAAAAACTGAAAACTCTTAAGGACTTGATTGCTACAATTGAAAATTTAGGAACCAAAGTTGAATCTCAAGTGTGAAGGTTGGTCAAGGATACAACATGGAATTTACCCAACAAAAAATATAAAAGCATCTAATGACCTTAAGTCGATCAGCAAGGTGTTTAAGATCCGTCGCCTCTTTCAAAGCATTGGAAACAGCAGGACTGTAGGAATCTCTTTTTCCAGAGCTTGGGACATCCTTATCCCCGACCCTGTGGCCATTAGGGGTGGATTGTCTCAATGTTATTCCATTAGTGTCCGAAGAATTATTTGGTTTCAAAGCCTCTGATTCATTACCACCCTCAGAAGCATTCATCGACCTAATATTTACTCCGTTCTCTTTATGTTCTCCACGATTTAAATGACGAGAATGGTTCCCAGTCTCATTCTGATCTCTTCCAGAGGGTGGCAATGAGTGACACTTTCTTTTCTCACTGACTTCACCCCGATCTACTTTGTCCAGTTGTTTTTCTAATGATCTTCCACCCACATTGAGGCGAAGGTTTTGCTTCTGATCATGGCTCAAAGCAGTATC
This sequence comes from Embelia ribes, assembly GCA_001753735.1. NCBI lineage: Eukaryota > Viridiplantae > Streptophyta > Magnoliopsida > Ericales > Primulaceae > Embelia > Embelia ribes. The sequence goes on along the minus strand of MKEJ01081843.1, from coordinate 5,519 downwards.
AAATTTAACACTCGAACCATTATTCTCTCCAGATTTTGTTAGACTCTCACTCCTAGCACTCTCTTTAGCACCTTCATCAGTAGACTCTTTCTTAGCCACAAGCTTTGTTTCGAGCTTGTCAGAATTAACATTAGACAATTGTTTATACGACCCTGTACAATCCATAGACTCATTCCCAGAATCGTATATCTTGGCCTTACCCTTGTCAATCTCAGGTTTACAATTCCCATTCTCTTCCTTAGACCTCAACAATGATTTCTTTCTGGACTTCAACAGATGCGACCCATTAACCTGACAAAGCTTTTCTCTGTCTCTTTCTCCATCTTCCTCACGACAATGCAAGCCATCCATCCTGATTTTCTTCGAAACCCTAGAACCATTTTGGTCATGGGACCGTTTGCTATTATTCTCGGACGATAGATATTCACCTGCAAGTTGCAGAATAGAAATATGTTATTCCTTTTCCCCTCATAAGTGGTATGTACAAAGCCGATAAAGGTAAAAAAAAAGCTGGTTAGAATGCATTACCTCCATTGGGATGTTGTTCGAATAGTCTATCACTCTCAGCTTCTGTATATACATGTTTCTCCGCAGCATTAGGTTGAGGTAAGAGCAAAGGTTCTACTTCCTTTGCTAGAGGGGGACAGCTTATACCATTTGAGCTTCTGTCATCCATAGCTGCTTGAAGTTTTTTCTTCGAAAATTTGTCAAATGGTGCTTGATAATCTTGACTTACATGAACATTGGTCTCTTTTCTTCTATCCTTCGTGTCCAATTCACTAGGCAAAGGAACTTGGTACGATGCGGCTAAGGGCCTCCCTTCTCTAGAGATTGGAGCTGCATTTGAAGCTGATTTAGTATTCACCTCCGTCATAAATTCCCTATCCATTTTTTTGACATTTAATTTTTTCTCCACTGCGCTGTTAGATGCTAACTTGCTTCTGTCAGTCGCCATGTCATCTTCTTCCATGTCAATTGAACAATTTTCTTCCGTATCCAATTCCTTATCTAGTTCCATCTCCCCAAACAAGTCTTTATATATACTTATGGCCTTTGCATTATTATCCTCGTCTGTTTTGGGATTCTCCATTTCCCTTTTGGGCACAGAATTATCTCTTTCATTTCGAACTTGAGTCTCTTTGAATTTCCTTCGCCTCCCAGAAGATGAATGCTCCTTCCTTAAAGGTAGTTGCACGTTTTCCTCTTGAAATGTAGAATCTTCAGTAAATTCCACATTTTCAGCTTTTCTTCCCCTCGAAACATTCGATTCAGTTTCAAAGGAAAAATCAGCTTTTACTTCTTTGAGTATACTACTTTCCTTTGACAGAACATTTATGTCAAAATTTTCCACGTTAACAGTATCCTTTGAAGCAGTATGAGCAAGTTTCTCACAAGCCGGAGTATCAGTATCAATTTCTTTCTTTAACAGAACACCATGATCTGTATGAGTGTTATTGTCATTGAGATTCTTCAGTTCCAGTGAAGGAACGCCTTTTTGAAAATATTTTGGCTTCTTGTCCCTAAAACTGCTTTCATCACTCTTAAAAGGTTCAGGTACCATCAGACTTGCTTTCCCAACATTTAATGAGACTCCCGATTTACCTTCTTTCCAAAGCATTTTTTGATTTACCGTCAAGTTGATCAGGTACTCAGTAAGTGGGGATTGTAGCAGGTTCTCATGCACTGGTAATGATGTCATAATCTGTTTTCACACACATTGAAACACCAAAATAAATGATAAATTTTAGTCCACCAAAAATAAAAGAAGAGCACAGTTTCTATCCCCTATTGGTGTTGACATTGCTTGTAAACAAAATGTTGTTTACCCCAAAAATAAAAAGAAAATTATATGCATATATTGGGCTCGTTTGGCAGCATCTTAAAAGTACAAAAGTATATTTTTTTGTTGGAGGTGGAAAAGTATATTTTTAAGTAATACTAATGAGTATTGTATGTGTGTTTGGTAGAAATTGAAAAAGTGTACTTTTTTGTGGAAATTGTAAAAACTAATTAATAATAGAATAAAGTGTGGAAGAAGTATACTTTTGTGGAAAAAATAACAAAATTTTTACTTCTGCAGAAGCATACTTTTGGTACTTTTAAGTAAAAAGTATTTTACTTTTACTTGTGCAAACAAACAACATTTTTACTTTTAAGCAATAAGTACAAAAGTAATTTACTTATGCATTGCACCAAACAAGCCCATTGTTTAGCTAATAAGAACTACATCTTTTTACTTTTGGGTACTCACAAAAGTGAGATTTTTACTTACAAGTTGTGACCAAGTAATGGAAACAGTACCTTTCCAATGATGAAAAAAGACTTACCTGAAGAATTCTAGAAGGGGATTCATTTGGTGCATCTCCTTCAATGTCACTAGGGCTTTCACCCAATGATGAAGAAGAAGATAGATCAAGGCCAAGTCTATCGTAGACTTCAGTCAATTTCTGATTTGACAAATTATCAGAGCCGACTTCTACGCAAGTGTTCACAATGTTCCGGTCGGATGAGAGACCATAGTTCTTCTCTGGTTCAAATCTTGAAAAAGATACATTTTCGCAATGTGCGGACAATATTGCCTCTGTTCTTTTTGCTACATTACTAACAAAAGATTCTTTATTTCTCCTCGACTCATGAACACCACCCTATATAGAAAATGATCACATCTAAGAGGGCAAAAGTGAAGTAAATCCCTTATTCCTCCAAAATGCTGTAATTCTTTTCAGAAGAGAACAGTTACGAAAAGAAAATAAGTAACTACGTTTACTACCTTGATCTTTGACCCACTTCATTAGCTTTTCAATTTGTCAGTCTTCCTAATAAATTGGGCATGTCTAACAAATGACGTGCGCCCCAATTTTCTTTAAAATGCTAATGGTCAAAAGTGGGACAAAGTAAAAAGGTTCAGGGCTTGAATCGCCAAAATTGAGAAGTTGGTGACCAACCAAGAGATTATTAAGCATGAAAGTCAAAGGTACAAAATGTAATTAACCTGTAGGTGAATAGTTTACCTCGGGATGAGACTTGCTTAGGGATGTTGTTATGTTGTGGTTATCAACTTTTGCAGGGCTCTTGAATTGAGACCAAGCAGGAGCGCGCTGATATGTCGGTAGGAATGAACCGTAATCGCCAAACTTCGCCCCTGCCAAAATGTATAAATCCTCAATGTATCACTTCAAAGCTCTTTTGAGTTCAAAAATCTCTATAGTTCTATCTGTTTTGCACTCACCCAAGTTCTCAGCGGTAAAAACACCTTCAAAATCTTTCTGAAAATGCCCCAAAACATCTTGAAGTTTCTCGTCCTTCACTCAAGAGAGGGAGCAAATGCCTTTCAGTAAATATCAAGGGACTTAACTATTGATAACAGAGATCAAAAACATATACAACTACTTTAGAACAATCTAGAAGTAGTAGGCATTTCATATTCTTAAATTGGATCTCGTTGACTAATATGTCATTTCCTGATTCGTAATTAAGCATCGAAAGTTCATTTACAAGGAAAGCTAGACATGAAAATCTCATTTCCCATGTTGCGGCAGGGTCTTTTAAGAGCTTTTAAAGGTAGTTTTGTACAGGTAGAAGAGGAAAATACATCCAGAAAAGCAATCGGTTGATTAAATTTAAGAACTTAAGTCATAAGTTGTTTAAAAGAAGCTCTTCTACTGTTCAAATAGTAGTTCTATAGGAATTATGGGGGTAAATTGGAAAGAGAGAAAAAAAAAAGGAGGGAGCAATGGGTAGAATAATTTATAAATACGCAGCCTAAAAGAGCAGCAATTGTTCATAAACAGTTGCTTTAAGTATTACAAATTCAAAGATAGTGTCCCAGAAATTTCACATCACACAAGTACTCAAACTACACCCGCCTCTATAATCATGTATGTGTATCCATAACGCAGCATATAATCAACCAAAATATCCTCCCCCAAGGACGTTAAGAGAGCCCCTTTCCTCCAAAATTTCAACCTTAAAAGTAAAACTGTATCCAAAAACTAGCAAGTATAAACATGATCTAAGAGAATAATCTATGCAAGTTAGTTAAGCAAGCTTATTGTAAAAGTTTACAACCACAGGCACCGACCACAATCCAAAATACATTTGAACACCCATTTATCCTTACAAGTAAAACTACATCTAAAACCCAGTAATATAAGCTTGATCTACGAGAAAAATCCATATCATTCGGCCAAGCGACCTCCTCGTAGAAGCCTACTAGTAGACACCACAATTCAAAACACATGAAAGCGATAACTTGAACCAACCAGTTTAGGAATTACAAAAGTAACATGTCTTCCTTGGGCACTCACACCAGTGTTCGGAAATGAGCCTCTATCCTAAATTTTAAAGACTAAGTCAAGGAACCTCTCTCGCCAATGTATTTAATACTATTCAATTCTCTATCTACAATAAACAAGCGGACTACCGTTCATTACAAGTTTTATTTTTTAAGTTTAGTGGGCCGAGGGCATTCTCCATATCTCAGGAACTAATTTAAAGTAGAAGGTATAGAATACTCAGGGCGAAAATAGCTAATATGGTAGGAGTGCCCAAACTCATATTTGCAAGAATAATCTAACAGAAACAAGAAATAACAAACATATTGAACATCGAAACGAGATTCTTACAATGTAAGAGAGAGCAACATCAGGGTCAACGTTTGGATCATAATCATTGTCGTCGTCATCAAAATCTTGGTAAGAACAAGCCTCTCCTTCTTCGAGCTCAGGCTCATCCATCTCCGCACCGGATTCAAACCCTAACCCTAACTCTACCCCCTTTCCCCCATCCCTTCCCCTCACAGATATCATATCCCAACACAGAAACAGCCAAAATTGACCTTTTCACACCAATATTCAAAACTTCAAACTTGCTTAGAGAATTAAACAACAATGATTGACCCAGTTAGAGAAATCAAAAACCCACCAAAACCCACAAAGGTATTTGTCTGATTCGATCGAGATCGTTGGTTTCGAAGAAGAGAAAACCAACAAATAAAATAAAATTCACAAGCATATAACTCGTTTACTAAAGCTGAATTTCGAAGAACTGTGTCGAAAATTTTCAATTTGGAGGGTTAATTGCTGGGATCGTGTAATTGGAACTCTAAGCTCAACAACGGAGCTGAGAGAGAGGGGTAGAGAGAGAGAGACAGAGAGAGAAAAGCTCCTATCTTGTTGTTTACTGTTTTAATTTTTTTCATTTATTAGAAAATAAATAAAATATAGATCATGCTAAAGGATCAGAAGCAATTAAATGGAAAAGACACATAGTTTAGAATTTCTGACTTTATTGCAAATTTGACCAAATATTTTGTGTTAGACTTAATTATTTTTTGTCAAAGTTAATGTCTATCCAATGTTCTTTTTGGGTTGGTTCACGTTGGGGCTTGTTTGGTTCCATTAAGTTTAAGCTTTTTTTCCCCCCTAAAAATTAGATTGCATTTAGTCATGCAACTTTGAACTAATTTTTTAAGCTAAAATTTTAAACTTTATTCATACAATTTTATACGTAGGACATGT
>MKEJ01081842.1:0-14103 GCA_001753735.1 Embelia ribes | reverse complement strand
GCTCTTGATGATGTTCCTCCGTCTTAGAGTAAACAAGAATATCATCTATAAAAATAATAACGAACTCGTCTAGATATTCTTGCAACACTCGGTGCATCAGATCCATAAAGACTGAGAAATTTCTGGAAAGTCGCGCGCGTTAGCCAGTACCTACCAGAAACTCCACTTGAAAAGGATTTAAAAGGTTTTGAGGTGGTTAGGGTTACGCCTGAAAACTCAAGGGAAACATCTAGAAAAGGGTCAAAATACAATTAAGGAACTCCAGATATTTTTTTGAAAACTTGTTCGAAGCTTGGCTGACAATATTTCATTTAAAATCAGTACAAATATTATGAGAATGAGTTTTTTTTTTTTTTCATATAAAATGTCATAAAATTTGACATACAAATACAAATAATATGGTGCTTACACATTTCAACACGTTATATAAATTTTGGCATTTCTCGCTTCAGATTTCTTTTTCCTAATCCGTTAACTATGATTGTAGCTCATACAAATCTCTCTATATAAAAAAAATAATAATAATAATTTCTCTAAATTGATTTTTATAACACATATCTCAAATTTACGTGGGTTATAGCACATAAAAACTTATTACAAAGAAATAAAATAAAAAGTTTTAGAAATAGGTTTGTGTATTCCATTTGAATGAGATTGACAAAAAAAATCCAAATTTATGAGTCATAACTCATAAAAATCTACTCGAAACTTCATAATAGCAAGTTCTTAAAAATAATTTTTTTTAACATATATCTCAAATTTACGTATGTCTACCCATAATATTAATAAAAAGTTAAAAGGAAAATTTTGTAGAAATAATTTTTTTGCTATATAGCCCATAAAAATCTAAAAATTTGTGTATATTATGATGACCCACAAAATTTATTAGCAAAACTTTAAAATATGTTTTGAGCATAATTTGAATAAATTGGATTTAGGTGATATGATGTTTGTTAATGTCTTTACTAGAAGTCCTTAACAAGACATTCTCGTTCTACGAACACCTAGCATTTTCATATCTTAGTGCACACACTTAAAACTTCAAAACAAACTTAAAACTTGAAGTCAATAGTTAACTCATCTCAAGTCCGCAAAAAGGCAAGACTTTTACATGCAATGCAATAGCAACCAAAATAGGGAACTAATCAAATTTCGGGACCAAATCAGGTCCAGCTATAGAAGCTGACAACAAAAACCAGCTAACTTGAATAATATACATGCAATGCCATAGAAAGTAAGTTTGTGTTACCCCAGGTGCAATCTCACACGGCACCACACAGAGACACAAGGCCACAATGGACACAATTGTCCCAGAGAAATTTCCTTTTGACCATTCCTTGCTCGGAGCACCCTTTTCAGCAACTGATATTTGCCCTCAAATTGATTATCTGTACACATGTTGCGAGAGAAAGTTCTTAACCTCAGCTGCAACCTCATAAGCACCTTCAACACATCGACCCAAGGCCACACCGGAGACATAATTGCCCCCCAGAAAAATCCCTTCAACCCCGCCATTGCGCAAAGCAGCTTTTGCAGCATCTAGAATATCAAAGTGACCAATGAGGAATTGTGGAATGGCTTGTGACCAGACTCTTACACCCAAAACAAGCGGATCCCCTGCATTGGATTTGATGAGCATCTTTCGGAGGTCTCGATCAACTGCTTCCACGAGTTCGCTTTCCGTCTAACAAAATAATAAACACAGTGTAGGCATAAAATGAGGCTTAAGAATAAGGACTGAAAGGGATATGATACACCCAACTCCGGCATAATATCAAGCAGGGGAAGGTGGCCAATCCAGATGAACTTAGAAAAAACAATAACATAATTACAGAAAAATGCTTCAACGGAAACAAATAGCAAGCAGCAATAACGCCAAAGTCCCTACAACAAGAGTCCTAACTGCTGTTGCTCAAATCACCACCTCGCAGCTACTGCTGTCAATCCTAGTTGGAAACTCAAAAGTCTCAACTCAAAACAGTCTCTTCATTTCACTCAGTAACTCAAAGGACCATTACTTAAAAACTCCATCCTTCAAGAGATGTCGAGGGAGAACAAGGAAGAGGAGAAAGTGGAGATGATTTTGTCACAAGCAAGGCAAATAAACTTGCTAAAGTCTAGTCAATTAAACAACTACAATAACCCCAGGGCAACCTAGAGACTGCAGCAGTACAAGTAGACTAAGGCCAAAGCGATTAGTCTCACATATGGTACATATTAGAATGGATTTAAGGGTGTTTTGCATCATCTATCTTGCATTTATTGGTGAATGTGCAAGGATTGGCGCTACTTGGTTTTCTTTGCTATTCCGTTGGAGCTCAGTGTGAAAGAGACCAAAAACATGATGCCGGCGGAGCTAATGAGCAATTAGACGAGATCCAGGTGATAATATGAAGCTTTAAAGTTGAAAAGAACATGCTTCAGAAGGCCTAAGCGAGCGAGCCGTTGTGATAGATTACATCATTTGAAACAATTATTGCAAAAGACATACCTTGGATAAAATTTCAGGATTGGTAGCTCCTCCGACATAATTCAGGAGCAGAATTCTTCCACTTGGAGCTCGGTTAGGAAATAATGATGAGCTGTATATAGTTCCTGTAGGAATGTAATTTAGATAAAGATTCCACTCTATATATCTGGTGTAGAAAGTATACCTGTTCAAACTTGAATTAGGAATATAATAAGTTCACTCTTCAAATAGATAAACTTTGTTCCATATTATTGTAAATATCAACTATGTTCACCTAAAGTTTCAACTCCTTGGCTGCGTGGATGCAACTGACCAAAACCTTTTAGTTCCCCGTCTCTCAGCCTCTCAGCACGAATTGCTTCCTTTGGGTATGAAATTGACACCGCTGCGACGGGTGGATAATAAAACTTTGATAGCGTTTCTGCTGCTGCATCCTGCAAGCATATTTAGGTTGAAGCCATAAGACATTGGAAACTTGTGTAACAATCTATAGAGCTACGGTCATGACTGCACATAAGAAGTACATTTAAGAAGGTCTCTGATTGACCACACATACTAACGCCAAGTCATTGAATGTCAGAAGTTAGAAGACCAAGGGTCTGTCACCATAGGTATTGTTAATAGGCAGTATAGGAATGGGTTAAAACCCATTCACAGGAATGAAATATAACAGCAGTTTAATTCTCAATTGGTATCATAAATAATTCTAATGAAAGATTTCCTTGACTTATAGGGGTCAAAAACTCAGAGTACTTCATGTTTTAATGACGAAAAAAGTATGCAATAAAGAGACTAGATTAGAGGGGGTTAAATCACACGCAGTGCTCCCCGATCTTTTCACTGATAACTTCACAAAATAAAAGAAGTGAATACAAAACATCTTGTAGGAATTGTCATTCAGGCGCCACTGGCTTCATTTGAGTCCACATATGGAAAAAGAATTACCGGATAAGAAATTTTTTTGATTGTTTAATCATGTAATCCAGCTTACAGCTTAAAAGCACTAAGCTTATTTGCCCATCTCAAATAAGCCAGCTTAAAAAGCTACAACCAAATGAACCATGAGTAACAAAAGCAGACATAACACAAGGGCACAAATAGAGAACAGGCTATACCAACACGATTTAACGACGTGTTTCCTTACTTCAAAGAATCAATAGAGTATATTAGCAAGGACTTGCTACATAGAGTTTATTAGCTACATTAATTCAAGGAGATAAAGAGTACAAATGGATAATTATCATGTAACTTTTTGTTCATACTAATATCTATATTAGAATTGCATCCTAGAAACATGGAACTGTGATAAAAGGTTTATCGTGCATAAAAAAAAAAAAGGAAAATCCTTGAAATAGGACGGCAATTTAAAAACAATGAAACAAAGATAAACAACCCTACCACAAGGGTTCACTTGAGATCCATCACTCAAGTAAAAAGATATCCATGCTCTTTTCTATGAACATAGGTCCTATTTATAGCCTTGATGAAAACATTTATAAGTCCAATCCAACTAAGAAACAGATAAAATAAATGATAGAAATCCCAAATGACCAATTATTCAGATATTGAATTGAACTCAAACAATAAACATACATATATATCATTCTCCTGGGTTGGAAAAAATCCAACCCCTGACTTAGGTCTTCAAACAACATCAAATGTTAGCATGACCATGAAGGTTTATTTATAAAAGAGGGGGGAAAAAAAACAACTCAGTGATTCTTGTGAACTAAAAACACAAGATCATCCAAATTGATCCATTCGACAAAAATTTCGGGTTCGACTACTCTATTAAATTTCAGAAGGTCTGACTCGATCCTGGATCATATTCTTGTTGACGAACAATCTAGAAACAGGGTCCATCGAGCTTATTGGAGGAGCGGAAGAGTAGGATAGCGAGAGACGACTGGTACTAACACAATTGTTGATGTAGTTCCTGATCATGTCTCAACAGTACGTTAACATTGGTCTAATTTCCTCTTTAAGCTCCTATTTTAAAGTAAGTAAAATTTTCTTTTAATTCTGCCCTCAATTCTGTTCTTAACTTTAACCAGTGTGCCAAACATCACGCAAATCTTCTAAAAACACTAAAATTGGGTCTGAAAGTTGTTCTTTACAGAGAAAACATCACAATTGGGACTTTTTGTAACTAACCCTTTCCCCTTTTGTCTGATCTCCTTTATTCTGGGCAACAAAGAGAACTAGGGAATTAGGTTTAATTGAAAAGGTTGGCGGTTAGGAAACAAACATATATTATAAGGGTTCACCTACTGCTCAAGTAATTCCAAATCCATTCTTTCAGTAAAACTCCTACATTTTTCTTCATAAACACCCCTGAACAAAAAAATTACTATAAGGTCTTATAGGCAGGCCCTCAATAAAACCTTAAAGATTCACACATTCTATTTCTCGAAACCATTCTCTCTCTTAATCTCTTACTGATCACACACTCCCCCTTCCCCTTTAACCCTCACTTCCTATGCCAACAGCCACTGCTATTGGTACCCCTTCTCCACCAATGCAGCTCCAGATAAGACTTGTTCATCCTGAATACCACCCTCCTCAAATGCCACTATACGAGACTTGGGCGGCAGGATGTAGGTTCGAAAAGAGCCTGAAAACCATCTCTCAGTCGCATTGAAAAATGGTCAGGCCGGCAGCTCTGCTCCATGGATGGATCGTTGCTGGATCTGAGTGCGCTGGGGTAGCCGGCTACAGCTGCAGCATATCGTTTGAGTGAAACTAAGACTTGTTTTAGAATGGGAGAGGAGATAATGTTTGTATAGTTCCAGTAGAATTGTATCTATCCACATAACCATATATCTCTTTAAAACAATAAAACTTATCATAATAGAATATATCAATTTACCATAACAAAAATTATTAAAATTATATACTTATATATCAACTTACCATAACAGAAATTATTAAAATTAGATTTCATAAAAGATCAAATACAACCTCAATATATTCATATATATCTTTGCATAACCATAAAATAATTTATCATGATAGAAATTACTAAAATTATATTTAAGAATCAAAATACTATTATTAGTAAATAAATATTTTTACATATTAAATTCTACCAATCTAATATTCTCCACAAAATTTTAAAATATTGTTATAATCAATATTAATTTTTTAAAATATTTTTCACATACCTAAAATTAACCTAAATAGACATTAATTTTTTGTAAAAACCTTATCTTATTATAAATCCTACCAATCGATCTTTCATAAATTTATAAATCACTTAAAAAAAGAAATACAAAAAGATGACATAGCAAAAAATAAATTTTTAAAAATAATTTAATAAAATAATTAAAATTAATATGATACAAAAAAAACAATACACACAACCCGTTCATCGCGCGGGCTGAACTCTAGTTAATATAAAAGTTGAGTCTTCTGCTATTTTTACTCTAAACGTGATATGTGGCTGTATAATATTTTGACTAAGTCGTTGCTTAGTTTTTTGACAAGTATTACACCTTCACTGCACGTTGCACATGGCGTTTTTCGAGATATTAAGTGGTGACTTGAAAGATCAAAAGATCAAAACAATAAAAATGCTTATCATAGAAAAAAAATTTGTTACGAAGACACAAATTCAACAAATTGTAGCACCGTTATAATGTCAATAGACAATGATTCTATAACTATTATTATCTTTTGCAAAGAATAATATATTTTTTTCCTTAACTTTTAATTTTACTGTGCAACAACTTACAATTACTAAGTTCCATCCCTATCATAAACAATCAAATTGATTTTTATTATTGAAATTATGATTTTGGTTATTTACAATTATCTAACTTGCAAAACATAACTGATAGTTGTAGTTCCATATTAAAGTTTTGTATAATTAATCTAACAGTTTCTGTAAACAAATCGATAATATGAATAACCCAAATAAAATTCATTTACAATTATACAATGTTACTATAAGATCACCATCTCTTATTACTATAAAATTTGAATTTTGGTCTACTTTCATTCTAATTATGACATGGATGTACAGTTTTTTGGCTAGCGCCTACAAATTATTTCGACACACATCCCATAAATTTAGCAAGCAAAATTTAGGAAAAAAAAATATTTCCATAGTAATCATGTCAATATACACATATATGTAATATGATATTATCTATTATAATATTTTTTTCCAAATCTAACCAATTTAATATATTATTCTTTTTACATAAATATATGTATGAATCTATTTATATTGTTTCAGAGTTTAAAAAAATCAATTACAATTGTTATGTACGTTGTCCCTTTTAACTTATCAACCTATTACTGTTTATTTTCAAAAATCACGCTCTTTCCATGCTTATCAAATGGGAAATAGTTAAACTAACAACCCTATAAGAGGAACATAATAATCTTTATATATATATGTCGAGGTTAGAATGAAAGTAATAGTAATATATCGAGGTTAGAATGAATGTAACAGAAGATACTTCTATAAAATTTTACATAGTATTTTGACACATCCCATAAATTTAGAATTTCTAAATAAAATTTTATCAAAAGCAAACGTCTTTGCAAAAAAAAAAAATTATTAAAAAGAAATAATTTATTTATATATATTATCATAACAAAATTTCTCCAAACCTAACTATTCAAAACATATAAAACATATACCAAAAATGACACCATGCATGGGGACAAAATGATGGATGTTATAACAAAAAAGATAAAAATTTGTTTATGTTGAAAATATAAAAGTTGTTCCTTCAACTATTTTCGCTCTATATTTGTCCACATAATTAATTGACATGTGTCCCATTAATTTAATATTTTTAAATAATAACCTTGTCATAGAATCCTATCAATCTAAACTTCCTGGAAAAATAACACATTAAATTATCTTAATTTATTAAAAATATTACCATTATAGAATTTCTTTAAATATTATTAAATATAAAATGATTAAGAATAAATTAAAATTAATTAAAAATTTTAGTCCCGTATTCCTAAAAACAAATAAACTTATTTGTCCCGTGCATTCAAAATATTTTATTGAACCTATTCGTTCCATACTCCTAAAACGCACTATGCCATAAACTAGTTAAAAAAATTATAAACTAACAATTTACATTTTCATACAACCAGTGCAACGTGTTGACTACATGCTAGTAATAACATAACAAATAACAAACATATAATTTTTGTTAATCAAGAAAAACTCTAAATATATTAAATTTAGTCTAAAAATAATCTCAAACATTTTCTCCTATTGCAATTGTGAAAGTCAAATTTGATATTGAAATTAGATCAAGGAATCTATTATACATTTATCTTAAGCAACTCTTTATATACCTTTTAAGTTACTCTTAATAATGCTTATAATAATCGGTACTTAGTTACACTTAAAGGTGTAAGTTACAAAGACGTGAGAATTTGAACAAGTGGTCATATATATATTTTGTTAAATAAATTAATATCCTTCTTTGGTTCAAATTATCAACTAAAATAGTTGTAATTTTGTAGCAGTGAGGGGTATTTTCAGATTATAAAATAGATGAAATTTTATGTCTTCACACTTTAGAATTGAGTTAGATACAAAAAATATAAGGTAGGTAATCTTGAAATACTTTCATAATTACTATAATCTTTCTAGAAATATTATCATATTAGAATTCCCACAAAAATAAAAATTAACCTAATAAATATATTTTTTTAAAATACTATTATAGTATAAATCTGCAAAAACTGAAATATAAAACAGATAAGAAAAATAAAAATAAAAATATAATATTTTTATCAAAAATAATATAATAAAAAATCATAACTAATAAAACCTATCTAATAGAATTTCAAATCTAAAGTTCTTGAAGAAAACAAATTTAGAAAATTATATTATTTCATTTGAAAAAATTAACATAATAGATTCATCTAAACATAATCTTCTTTAGAACATATAAAACATATAGCTTATAGCATAGATAAAAAAGTGACTATAGATTAAAACAAAAGGTTAAGAATCATAATTTAAAGTAAGATAACATTATTTATGTTGTAGAATTATATAAAAATTGTTCATTCAACTATTTTTGATCTATATGTGATGAATGTCCGCATAATTAATTGACACATATCCCGTTAATTTAAAAATTTAGAAAATAAGATTTGTTATAATAGAACCTTATCAAACCTATACTTTTTGAAAAAAAGAATTTATTAGATTTATATTTATTATTTGAAAGTATTACCATAATATAATATTTATAAATCTAATATTCTAGAAAACATATAAAAAAAACCTTTAAAGTAATATACCAAAATCAACTTTATGCATTGGATCAAAATGATAAAATTTATTATTTTATAAAAATAAAATATATTTATGTTGAAAATTATAAATGTCAATATCAGTTTACGAGTTAAAACTTATACAATAAAAGAATAAAAAATTATTTATGTTGGAGAATTATTTAAAAGTTATAACTTCATCTTTCCTTATTTGTGACAAATGTCTGCATAACTAATTGAGATGTGTACTTTAAATTTTTTGAGTTTAGCAAAATAAAACTTCTTATAAAGCAATTCTACCAAACTAAAATTTCTTGAAAAATAAAACTTTTTAAATTATATTAATTTATTTAAAATATTACCAAAATAAAATTTCTCAATATGTAATAGAAAATTTTTAAAATTGTATGGAAAGAGTAGAAAAAAAAATTAAATTGCTACTATATAATAAACCAATCAAGAATAAATATAAAATCAAAGTTAATGACAACAAGAAATATAAAATAATATGCTTAACAATTAGATCTAATAATTAAAAAAAAAATAAAATTCATACAATCCGTGTAATGCGCGGGCTACATGCTACTTAAGTTAAAAAATTGTAAAATGTTGTAATTAGTTGATATATTAGTTCATATGTAGTTCTTAGTTAACAATTCTATAAGAAATTTCAGTTTATGATGTTTGCTTAAATATTTAATAGACTAATAATAAGTAATATTATTGATAAAAATAAAAAACCAAAAAGTTTATGAAGAGGCTAGACGGGTGAACTCACAGGTTAATCTGAAACTTCTCAAGTATTTTCAGACTTTGGTTGAAACCCAGGATACACAAAATCAATACGAAAGCAAGATGAGAGTGAATAATTAGTTAGTATCATCCAATATCTATTGGTTTTACTTCATCTTTGTCTTGTGATCTGAATTTTGGAAAATCTGATCATGCCACATCATGTGAGTGAAAACATTAGAAGCGCCAAAAAATGATAGTCTAGGCGACACTAGCTATATAACAGTCATCAGGTGAATAGAGCATATACAATTTCTTATATACATCACCATAAATTAGACTGCACCAACATTTGCATAACATCTGAAATATAATACCACTTTCTCAACTTAAAAACAATACCAATAAACTGAAAAAATAAGATATTCCTTGCAATAGATCATGTGGTAACATGCTGAATCAATTATGCTACAGAAATAATGTCTTGGATTTCATCGATGGAGTTTAAATCAAAAGATAGGAGGCAAGTAAACACATTTAGTAAATGGATGGAAGGTTTGATTGGTCAAGTAAATAGATCGTGGCAAAAGAAAACTCAAACATGAGGGTTTTTTTCCCCTCGAGATGAGATTGATGTCGGACAACCTCCCAAGTTAAAAATGAATGGTAAAGTAATTCTTTTTTTCAATTAACTTGTTTTGTCCCTGATCAATAATACTATGGATTTAGGAGTTATTTAATACTAGAGTGCAACTTGTGCGATCAGTGGGTATTGTGTATTTTGTTCATTTTTGTATCATATTAATTTTGTGTTATGTATTATGTGAATTTAGTGTTATGCATTCTCTCCACTTCCAAGTGCATTAATAATTCATACAGATCGATATATGGTCCAAATAAAGTGGAAAGTGCTAGGTATGATAAAAAGCCAAAAACTATATCAATGATATATGTAAGACTTATACTATACAGAATGACTCACCTCATACATGACTTCATTTCAGTATATGCTTGACCAAAGATACAAAGGACTCACTTTACATACTGCAAATGCAATGTATCTATTTGTTTTTTCTGTGCTTACTATCACCATCCACAACATAGATATAGAAAAGATGTATAACTTATATATGTGTGTGTGTGTGTCTGTACGCGCGCGCGCGCGCTCCTGCATTGATTTAAAATTATGACATTTACCATTCCATTATTCAAATTCAATTTCCTCTCTTTTGGGAATTCATGGTGATATAAATGATCATTAAGTGTCTACCTTTATATTTTCCATTATACATTTATTTTCATAGTTAATTAAGATTAGATACTTGTCAAGCATTTAGAGTGCCACTTGGCACAAAATCATGATGGAGACTCTCCTTTTAATTTATTGTATATGATATGAATTTGGTTGCGGCAACGTGTTAAATTATATGATATTTTCTAAAATTCTCACGCGCCTGGGGTCCTCGAATTCCGGTAGCATGATAGTACCTGCAAAGTATTGAAGCTAAGTTGTGATATTTGAGTGTGAACATGTGTAATATCCTGAAAATTCCAAAAGAATTTTTTGTTTTCATGAATAATGTTAATTACCATGTATTAGCATTTGAAAGTGGTGGGATATTTTTTGTGACCATGGTTTGGTATCGGGAAATGATTGAACTCAAATAGCGTAAGTTGTAGTTGTGATAGCGGTAGAGTATTTTGACAACTTCTTTCAAACCAGAGCTTTGATGAGGACCTATGATATATCGTTGGAAAGATATTTTATTTATCTACGATTTTGATGTTTTGATAAAAACATAATTCGAATCAGAGAGGTCAAAAAAGGGCTCTAAATGTTCAACAAAATGTGCCGCCAGATGTTGTAATAGAAATCGGTGTTTTGACTGTATCTCTTAAACCGTAAATTCGATTGAGGACTACAATATACCATTGAAAGCCTATTTCATTAACTTTCACGTTTCAAGAAAAAAATTAATTTGAAGCTTAGAGGGATCAAAATAGATCCTAAAACTTTCATAAGTTGCGTTAACAGAACAACAATCCTTAAAAAAAGTCAATCAGGCTTTTATTTATGTTTCACACATACATATGCAGAGAAGAGAAAGGGAGAGGGCAGAGGAAAGGGGAAGAGAAAGGAAGCTCGGGGTTCGTCAGTGAAAAACAATTAAGTATTCGGAGCCTACGTGAGGAACATTTTGAAGTAAGTTTCTTTTTCTCATGTATTCGTTTATGATTCCTCGATTTCCATACCCATTGGGTACGTCGAACGAAATTGGATTTTCTTCTTCTTTGTCATGCGTGGATCATTTCCATGTATAGGTTCGATATGATCCGAAGTCGTTTGCTATATCGATTTAGGGGTTGGAGTTTAGGGCATTCTGGAGCTATTTTATCCCATTTCGTTTGTCATTTGGCTTCAAGGTAAACACATTTCTTATTCGCTATTGCGATAGCTAAGTGTTGATATAATTTTGATAATTTCATTCTCTTGGGGATGATTCCTCAATTTTTGTGCCATTCGTATTTGGTGACATAAAATTAGAATTTTTTTTCTTATGTTGTATAGACCATTTTTGTATGTAGGAGCATAGTCATTCGAGTGGTAGAGTTCGACGTATTCAATGGCATGAGAAGTGGAGATTCAGGTGGCACAAGGTGAGGCTTTTTGGGATTTGTAGAATAAACGTTCTGATAACGCTTTTGGATGCTTATGAGGTACAAGCAAATTCAGAATAATCATATAAATCTAAATTTCTATTTGTATATCGACATGTGTGACATGTCATTAATTGTTAGTCATTTATGTATATAGGAATATTGTTAGCATATATATATGGTAGTATATAGATACTGGTAGTAGTATCTATTTTATCTATTTGGTAGGGTTATATATATATATATAGACATATATGTTGGAGCAGGGCGGGGTTGGCGTTGTTGTAGTTGTATTGGCATAGTTGTGGTGTGGTTGGCAAAGCTGTGGCACTGGTGGCATAGCTGTAATGGTATCGGCATAGCTGTGGAGGTACAAACCTAGCAATGCCTACTTTGGCGTAGCAGTGGCAATGCCTTAGTGACAACAGCGGTGCATTTGTGGCAATGGTTGCATTGGGGTTTTGTGGAGGTGATGGCATTTATGTGACGGAGGCGACAGTTCAGAGATAGCAGTGGCATTTCTGTAACAGTGGTGGCATTTCTTAGATAACGGTGGCATATCATTGACGACAGTGTCGTTTCTATGGCGGTCGTGATGTACCTGTGGTAGAGGGTAGGCATATCTGTGACAGAGTGTTGCAGAATGGTGGAACCATGGCATAATTTTTTAAATATGAGAGGTTATTTTATTTATATGTATATATATATATACATGTGTGTATATGTGGGGAGATATGTATGTGAGAGGTACATATATATATGTTGGAGTTAAGAACATATGATAGATTTGAGTTAGATAGATCTGAGTTAGGACTCTATCTGGGGTGTACAACATTATAAGTGCCTAATAGGTTTGAGCCAGGATCCTGGCTAGGGTACACAATGTTATCTCTATGATTATGAGCTTCCCGATGAGTGCCATCATAGGAGCGAGCATGATCGTGTCACAGTGTGTGGCAGGTGATGGTAGGCATTGATTTACGTCATAGTGTATGGTGGATCCTTGTAGGCATGGGATGCCCCGTGTGTGTATGTGTGGAGTTCTGATTTGTAAGTGGAAGAGGCATGTGATGCCAACCCTTTATAAATTTTGATGTGTAGTTGGGGGCTTGATATGATATCGTTATGCGAGAATCCGGGGACTTGATATCCCTTCATTATACGAGTGGTTGAGTGCTCGATATGCCTTCATTATGCAAGTAGTCGGAGGCTCGATATGCCTTCGTAATGCCAGGAGTTGGGGGCTTAATATGCCTTCGTTACACAAATAGTCGGGGGCTCGATATGACTTGGTTATATAAGGAGTCAAGGGCTCGATATTCCTTTATTATGTAAGTAGTAGGGGGCTCGATATGCCTTCGTTATGCTAGGAGTCGAGGGCTTTATATGCCTTGGTTATGCTAGTAGTCAGGGAATCGATATGCCTTCATTATACGATAAGTCGGGGTCTTGATATGCTTTCATTATACAAGTAGTTGGAGGCTCGATATGCCTTCGTTATGCATGGGGTCGGGGGCATGAGATGCCTTCATGATTTTCTAGTTGGGGGTATACGATGCCTTCGAGATGTATACTTTAGGCATTAGTGTTGGCGATGACGATGGCGATGGTGATGGCATTGGCGTATGCCATTACCGATGGCGTTGGCGATGGTGATGGCGTATGGCGTATGGCGTTGGCATATAACGTTGGGATATGGCGTTGGCATTAACATTGGTGTATGGCGTTGGCACATAACGTTGGCAATGGCGTTGACGATGCTATAGGAATTAACGTTGGCGATAGCATTGGCATTAGCGATAGTGTAGTCATTGGTATTGGCGATAGTGTAAGCATTCATGTTGGCAATAACGTCGGCATTGGTGTTGGAGTTGGCATTGGCGATGACGATGGCATAAGGCGACGACATAAAGCGATGGTGATGATGATAGCATTGCACGATAGCATATACTGTAGTATACTTATATGCCTTTATGCTTAGA
>MKEJ01081837.1:0-11968 GCA_001753735.1 Embelia ribes | reverse complement strand
TAGGGAAACATCCTCCAGATCAATATCAGTAAAAAAAAATGGGTTGTTGCACCATCCTCAGCCTTTTTACCCCATGGAGGTTATGAAACGAAATAGAGTTGACGTGCTACTGAAATCTCCACCTTCGGTTTACTGCATGGTCTGAATTCGGTACTGTTGGCCATAGTTTAGATGTGTGGATTGTTAATATTTTCGGTAAAATAGGGGTTGGTTGATGATGGGGGGTAGTGGTGGGAGTGTCTCCAGCATAACAATGTATTTGTATAAATATCCCTTACTGGCCCAATTATCTAACTGCCTTTGTAAACTCTTGCAGTTTGAAGTGGTATGACCATGATCTCGGTGATATTGGCAATATTTCATTTATCTCTGCATTCAGGAGGGCTTTTGTGTGGTGTAGGGGGAGTAACCCAATCCTTGCATTTGATCTCATGGAAAATCTCAGTGTTAGATTTGTTGAATCGGTATTGCTGGCCCTAATCTCACTGTCCTCTTGGCTCCCTGTATTTATACTCCTTCTTACCTTTATTTGTCTTTCTATCTTTTGTCCGATCGTCCCTTCTTCATTCCTGGGCCACGTTATGCATTTCTTTTTTAGAACCAACTTCCTTCCGTTCCTAGAGATAGCTTTTAGCCTTGTTTCTTTGGCCTTTGAGTACTTATCTAGCCGAAGAAAGAGCTCATCTAAGGATTTGGTTGGTTTGGAATAGAATTTGATGTAAGCTTTATCGTGAGGATGAAAGCAGGCAGTAATACATCCGAGGGAAAAAGTGTCGGCACAATGTATTCGGTTGATGGCACGGTACATATTTCAGAAACGGATGGTGAAGTCATGGAGGCTTTCAATAGAACTCTTCCGCATCTATATTAGGGCTTCTGGCCCTAAGGTGGTTTTAAAATTTGTTGCAAATCTTCTCAGAAACTTCTCTATCATCTGCCTCTATATTCCAATTGATCTTGGGACTTCCTGATCCAACTGCTTTAAGGCTAGCTCTCCAAAAATAGAAGGGAACATCTTGCACAAGAAATTTTCATTGATGCTACATGCGAACATTTTTTGTAGGTAGTGTATCAGATGTATGCTGGAATCCGAGATGCCATCATACATGGGAAAGGCTGGAGGGTTATAATTTCATGGGGTTGGTTAGAACAAGATGTCGACACTTAAAGGAGATCGGGCCATCCCATTGATAATATGTTAAACCTGTTCATCCACAACCGTTCGTAGTAAGTTTAGGGGGCAACTACCTCTTTTTTTGGGAGAACTGGGAATGTTGAATGGGATCGGGATGATGCGAATTGGGTAGAGAATGAAAGTGAGATCTACTCGGTTGGTCAATTTTCAATACGGGCTGTCGAATTCGACTGTGCACTCACTAAGCTTGGTTTCTCAACCACTTTAGACTTGAAGATGTGAAATAGGATCACGACCTTGGGGCATACCCGAAATATTTTAGGGTAAATACTCCTCATATTCCTCGAAATCATACTCTGGGCCATCTTCCCAAAAGGGGATGAAACTGGTGTAACGGGAAGAACTGGTCGAGTTAGAGGAACCGGTGGTTCTAGACCCTAAGATCCAAGGGATATGGGTCCTCCGCCTTTGCTTTTCAGTTAACCTAGGGGAAGGGGAACTCATTCTTCTTACAATGGAAAAATCTCCTCGCATAACTTCTTGCCTTACACTATGCGCAGTATGGATGGTGGAGTTCGGTTTTCTGGCTCCCAATCTGCTAGGACCACGAGCGTTGCCCATAATTTATTCGACTACCAAGGTTAGTTCAAGAGGGACCCTTTCATTAGCATAGTCAATTTCCATCGATCCGTGCTCTGGTATTGGAAGGAGGGAACCATTTCCACTTCAAGAGCTAGACCTGAGGAACTGAGGGCCGATCGGATTTGCTCCTGCACGATAGAAGTGATCAGGGCTTGCAGATCCAGGGGCTATGGAGGGTTGTTAGAGGAACTTGGTTTATTTATTACTTGTTGGTTAAGCCTTGCCTGTACTTTGGGTAAGATTAGGTCAGAGAGATTGCTTCAGGTAAGGAAGCCAAGGAGCATCACAGTAGATGGGAGAGAAGGTATAGTGGATGAGTACTGGATAATTTCAGGTGATGTTTGGTTCACAGAGAGAGATCTGTCACTTTGGGTTGGATTTGGTAGAGGGGGGTTCGGAACATCAGGGAATCTTGACATGTTTAGAGAATAATAGGTTCAGGAACTTAAAAGTTTTTGTTACTAGAAGTTCCCATAGACAGCGACAATTGAAGAGTGTGTATTTAGTAATAGGCAAGATATACACTCCCTGATGATGAATAGATGGAGATGCAAACTAGGAATGAATAGTCCGAAGGTCCTTATTTCACTTCCTTTTGGTACCTGAAAGTGTGGATAGGGAGATTATCTGCAGATTCTCCGATGCTTAAGTTAGCAAGGGATCATATAAGATATTAGTGGTAGCAATAAATGAAATAGCTGAGTATTAAATGTAGACAGAGAGTAACTTTTTCACTTGTATTTTTAGTTGACATATGACAACTTTTATAGTATACAGTACCTGTGCAGCTGTCAAATAAAATTTTTCTCATTGGTCCCTAATTTTCTTGTTAATCAAGATGTGCGGGGGATAGTTTGGCTTAATTACAGTATCAATCTCTATATTTTATTGTATGTATAAATATATATTTATCAGCCAGGCAATTTTTTAATTAATCTTTTTGGCAAAAGACGGTAGCTAGGTTTTGGCATGTATTAGAAAAGTTAACAAAAAGTGGTTACTTTTTGCTAGCATCTGATTACTAGAATTTTAGACAATTCAACCAAAAGGTTCCTTGGCCTTTGTTTAAAAAAGGCTAGTCATAGTGATCTATTAAAATATTTATAGTTGCACTACAATACACTTTATAAAAGTGTATATGCGCGATTAGTTGATTTTATATGTGCTTGATTAGTTGATTTTAAAAGTAGAATATGCATTGAATATGAACGTCCACTCATAGGAGCTATTTGTCTTTATTTTACTAAGGAAAATAGTGGCCAATTACATTGCACAAATTTGTTTTTCGATTAACTATGATTCTGAAGGTATATCGATGTCCAATCTTTATGATGAGCCAAATATGAATTTTTTTAAAATTATTTTAATGATAAAATTTTTAGATAATAATATTAATTATCGCTTCAAATTTTTGTGATCCAATGTTTTTATCAAGACTTCAGAAATCTTTTTTAAAACTCAAACAAAATCCATATTCTCAAAACGGGTGACTATGTAATGATACACAATGGGTGTATATGGTACATGTAATTGTAACGGCAGACAAGGCACCAGTGCACAAGGCCAATGTAATAGCACACCACGGAATACTGGTACATACTGCAATTTTAATTATAATGGTTATATTTGATTAAGGGTAATTGTATCTAATCTCGTCATTAACGCCTATAAATGGCTAGTTTACCCTCAATGCCTATATAAAGAGATTCAAATTAGAGAATCTTGATCAAGAATTACAAGGCTATTATCTTATAATTCATACAAGCAAAAATCATATATTCAAGAAAGCTGAAAAATCTATTTTCATATTTTGAGCAATTAGACTTCAATTAGCACTCAATTTATTCAATTTCATATCCTTTGAGTGTAATAGGTTCTTAGAGTATTTTTACGTATTGTAATCCTAAATTATAGAGTGAGCCAAGTTTCTCAAATTGTAAACTTTCTGTGAAAAACTTGAATTGTGTAAGGGGTATTTCATGAGAAATGATTGGCACCCGAGAAGCCAATCTTTTTGTAATAGTTTGCGTTTGTGTAACGGAACCTCACACAAAATCTTGATTGAGTGAACGTAGAAGATCAAGTAAGATATTTTGCCGAACCATTATAAAAAATTGTATTTGCTTCCTCTTACCTACTCCCTTTATTATTGTTAATATTTTTTTGGATTAATTCATTAGTAGTTTAATTCATCTTGCAATTGTCTTATATTTTTGTCTTGCACACTATTCATTTCTACTCAAACTTATATTTCAAAAAGACTCAATCTTTTCATTAGAATTTTTAAAATTCCATTTACCCCTTCTTTTGTGATTTGTCTTAGGACCATCGATATATATAGGAAACAAATCATGAGACAAAATTCTTTACAAAATATTTTACAAATTTTGTTGGCCATTGGATCTGAAGCCATTCAACGACTAAGATATATCAGAAAATCATAGAGAGACGGCATAAAAATATAATATATCCTAATTATTAGATCGTTTCAAATCCAACTGCCAACAAAATTTGTAAAATTTTTTTGTAAAAATCTTTGTTTTATGATTCGTTCCTCGTATATATAATTAAAAACTCTTCCAATATTTAAAGGAACTTTTGACAAAAATTGTTATTTAACAGAAATAAATTTATAGAAAATCTGAATTGGAAACTAAATGAAGAATGATGTGAATGCTCTAGCAAGCGATTCACAAGAATAGTTGAAATTCTATCTGGAAGATATCGGCAACAAGAAGCTATGCAATTATTTTGGTTATGTAGTTCTATAGAAATATATCTATATAATATATAATTCATAAATTGATAATCTTGGTATTAAAAGAATTATTAATTAGGAGAGAGGTCAATTAGTAATAAATTTCAAGTTAATGAATTAGTTTTCAAGCAACTGTTCATCTCACCCAAAAGCCATTAAAGGTTTACATAACGTAGCATTGAAGTAGACAATGAACTCCATAAATAAATTTGCAAAAAAGATGATCTTTTTCAATTTTGACAATCAATGTTCACACAAATACAAAAGCAAATTGCTCTCAACATCGTAAAATTAGATCCACATATAATACAGTTGCGGGTGTCAATGAGTGTAATTAAATGTATGAATTCAAAAAAATTAAAAAAATTTATTTAATCTCAATCTTTTATTAACAAATTAGCGGATCAGATGCGTCGGATAGAAGATGCCCATCTTTGCCGGGCAGCATCCCTAGATATAACATGTATTCGTACAATTTCGATGAACCATAGGTGTTGAAGGCATTCAATAGATGTGAATGGTGTTTGTTGAATTTGTGTGATGAAATGCATGTCAATTATCTATTGAACTAGCTAAATAATTAGGTTAAAACAACATTTTTAACAAGGAGACTATTGAGAGCCTTAATTATCGAAACTAATCAAAATGGTGATTTTAAAGTTGATAGTTTGATCCCGAGCCCTTTATGCGAAAACGATGCACTACAAGTTGCAATGATGCTATTTTTATTTCCTAAAATACAATAACAATTAGTGCACCAAATTATCTAAACTATACTGTTAAAAATATTTTGAAATTCAACTCAATGTCAAGCTCAATAAGAAACGAGTAACGGTTGACTCATAGTAAATTTTGAAAACACATCATTATAAATAAAAGTAGAGAATATATAAACTAATATCGTTTTCATGTTTATTTTGAGATAATTATGAGTATCATTTTCTAGCTTTCTATGGCGCATAGTGAATTCGGCTTTGTTGTAGTACATGTGGACCTCATATTCATAGATGGTTTGACGATAGAAGCACTGGACAGCACGCATTGGTATAAAAAACATTTGACATATATTGCCAATCGCAAAAAAATCTTCGGTATGTACTACCAATCGCTCGTCAGACTAAGTAAAAAGTTCGGAATTACTAATTTCATAGCATTTGTTGAAAATTAGATTACTACGCATAGGTGACTCGATCTATTATCTCAATTAACAGGGAAAGTAAATACATTAATTACAAAGATGCATTGTTTCTTCAAATTCTTTACTTCTAAACACTTTACTATAACTTTTAATGTTTTATGTAACTAATTATGGTGTCACCATATCGAAGAAATTTATAAAATATAAAAGAAATATAATAAAGAAATATAAAAATAAAAATTATACACCTTACCAAAATGGGTAATTTCACCCAAAGAGTAAGAGGGACTATTAAGTTAGTGGGTAATGTTTTATAGTAGGGAAAAAAAAAAGAAAAATGAAATTGATTAATGTCCAATTACCAAATTTGAAAAAAAATTAATAATATGCTTACAGAAAAACATATGAAAATTATATATAAATAATTATTTTATAGATTTCATGTATTGTTCGTTTTGTCTTAATCAATGCACGATGTTGCTTGAGCATAATTGTCAATAGTTGAATCATTGTTATTTTCAACATATACATACATATGGGTATAAATTCATATTTTTTCATAATGGGATCAATGGTCAGCATGGTAGGCGATGATATGAGAGAACACTTTCCAACATATACATACATTAGGGTTCTAGTCCTTGCCTGGTACACTTTGTCTATCCGATCGCAAAAGTTAATTTTTAAATTAGCAATTAAAATTAAATATATAGATTCTTAAAAAAAAATAAATGAAAAAAAATTATTTAACTTTAACTGCTGATTCAAAAATCGATAGTTGTAATATGATTGGCATAATTTACAGAACACCACTGCCAGACAAACCGCACAATCCCTTTCGAACCATTAAAGAAGATGAGATTTAGTTAGGTATATGGGTTGGGTGGGGGAACTCTTAATGCTTATATATATTTTAAAAAAATTATATTATCTAAAGAATAATAATAATATATTAAAAATTCGCACCAAATTATATTATGTTATTAACAATCATTCACATTATCATGCCCTCTCTTTTTCTAAAAATGAAATGGTGTGATTAATTATTAAATACATAATTTAGTATAAATTTTTAATAAGTATATTATTATTATTTTTTAATGCAACCTAAAATTCTTATCTTTTACGTTGATAAGGAATATTAATATCTCGCTATTTGTTACCAAGATTAAGATTCATGCACAACCATTCACATTCATGTGATTGATAGGGAAAGATTTTTTGGTAATTCTTTATGGCAACCATTTCTTTTTCATTATATGTATTATATAATATAAAATTTAATTTAAATTCAGCGACAGATAGTATATGAAATTATTACAGTGAATGAAAATTAAATTTAATGATATATATGTACGTCATCTTGTTAGGTTTGGATTTGGGAGCATTGGAAGGCTGCTACATCGTTGGTGCTGAGCTGTAACAGGATTGGCCTTGCAGAAGCGCCACGAATCACCCATCCCGCCACGTGTCAACACAATAAAGGTTGCCGGCCTATGAGATGATGCATGTATGTAATTGCCAATATAATATTTAATGAATGCACACCTTTCAAAAATATAAAATATTTAATGAATGCACTATCCAACATTTATGAAATAAATAACAGAAGGTCTGCCTAATAATCGAATGATCGGTACTTATGATTTTAGGTATGAAATGAGGGATTCGATTCACATGTGTCGCACTTAGAATCATACTCCTTAATTTGCTAGACTGAACCTTGCTCCGTATTGAGAATTATCGTGAGTGCAAGGCACTAGACCCAGTAGACTAGTCAGACGGCACAAGTCAGCGAATACCAAATATTTCAAAAAAAATAAAAAACATTTTTGAAATCAGACCACAATCCAACTTGTGATTGTGATTAGAACGGAAATGTAACTAACTTTTAAAGCAAGCTTTTAAATTGGTCTATGACACAGCTTATATAATAATAATAATAATAAGTGAAAAAATATATATATTCTCCCTGCTTTAAAATAATTATTTCTATTTCTATTCTAAATATTCCAAAACAATGTTTAATATCTGAAAATAAATTTAACAAAAATTAAAATTTAGTAAATTGCCCATCCTCAGATAATGTGTTTGGCAACTACAAGACACTAAAATCATATTTATTAGGAGCAAATTTGTAAAATTAATACTCATTTAATATTTTTAAGCTTATTTAATGATCTAGTTGTTAAAATTTTAATTTTTCAATAAAGATCATTCCTTTTGGAATAGGGAATAAATAAATTGTTTTTATAAGACCTATCCATATAAATCCTTGCTAAAAGGTCATTCATGTACAACTCTTTCCCTAAATAAATTTAAAATCTTATACAAAGTACTAATTTGAAAGGAAAAAAAAATTACTATAAAAACCCTTTCCATTCAAAACCTTACTAAAAATTAATTTATGTACAATCATTGTTCTAAATAAAATTAAAACTTTATACAAAATACTAATTGAAATGAAAAAATTATATAAAAAAAAAAAATACTGGATGACGGATGGGATAAGTTTATAGGGAAAAAATTAAACAATTCATGGGCTTGTACCATTTCCAAGGGATTCAGATGGTCTAGCTCGCAAAGGTCTTAGGGTCTCGAAATTTCGAATTAATAGTTGAAGTTAAATAAATATTTTTATTTAAATTTTTTTCAAAATTTCATACATTTAATTTCAGTTGCTAATTTAAAAATTAGCAGCTCTGATGTGTCCGGTAAAATCTGTCCCTTGTTTATGCCAAGCAAACCTCCCGCTTCCATTTTAAACCATAATTGGTACGAC
This sequence comes from Embelia ribes, assembly GCA_001753735.1. Lineage (NCBI taxonomy): Eukaryota > Viridiplantae > Streptophyta > Magnoliopsida > Ericales > Primulaceae > Embelia > Embelia ribes. Next base: position 3,513 of record MKEJ01081837.1, on the reverse strand, counting down.
TAACTGTACAAAAGAATTGAAGAATCGAAAATCAATCCAAAATTCAAACATATATTGGATTAAAAAAATCGATATTAATTATGATGGAATTGATTCGCAACTAGTTCAATTCGTAAATTACAATCAAAGCTTCGAATTACATTTTTTATCCGGAATGAACCCATCCATACATAGGCTTATACCAAGCCCACCCTGCCAGGTTTGGACTCGAATCAAAGTAAACAAAATTATTTATTCATGTTCTAATGTTAGACTCATACTCTTTCCCTTTTTCTAAGTACCTATTTTGTTTGATTATCGTATTTTGATAAATATAAAACATGAAATAATTGTATTCGTGAAATATTCCCATACTCAAAATGATAGTTGTTGTAAATATTATTTAAATTTGATTTATGGTGATAACAATTGATGAACTTTGATATCCTTTATTTTTTAAGTGGAATCAAACTTATTATTTAAAAAATCATAAGTTAATTTTGCTTTGGGTTTATGGTTACATGTTGAATACTCGAACTTATATTAAATTTTAGATAGTAAAAATAAAATAAATTTCAATCTGACATTTGTTTCACTAAAACGTTTATTTAGGGGACCGACGGAACCAATCGCACCTTATTGATGAAACTGAGAACCATAATGAATTTAAATTTGAGTCGAACCGAATTAATTTGAATAAGTTGATTCTTATTTAAATTTTTTAAATCAATTATAAATGGCTAAATCCCGAATTTAGTATGAAGCCTATCAGGACCATCCACTCCCAACCTACAACTACGCCTCAACATCAATTACTTGTTAATTGACGCACAGAAAATTTATTTTTTAGGCCCATAGAGCCTTACTATTTGTTGTATCATAGATAATGGATTTAGAAAAGGGTGTGTGGTTTTCAAACTTGAATTGAGTTACCACTAATTAAAAAAGTAGGTATCATCTTTCGTATTTGATAAATTATTTTCATTTTTTCTTTTTGTGATAAATTGTGTTATTTCTTATAGAGATGTGGCAAAATGATGTTTTTAAATACTAGCAGACGTATATGTATTTTGTATGTAGTTTGCAAATTTATTATTTAACTAAATATTATATATTAACGTAAAAGTAAAAATTATAAAACTATTTTACAAAAATTTTAATAAAAATAGAAGTGTTGTAGTTATTTTTAAGTATGCATCATATTTCGAGGTAATTTCATAGAGTCGCAGCATTAATTTGTACTATTGAGAATTAATATGATATTTAAATATTTTGTTAAGTTTTGTAAATATGTGAGCAATTATAAATTATAATTTATTTTATATTTTTATTTTAAATTGCTTAAGTTTTATTTTTTGTGATAATTATCAATCTAAATTTTTAAAGATATAGTATTATCTATTAACAAAAAATATGTAAGTTAAAATTAATTAATTTATAATTTTGGGCATGATGACTTTTGTTATAAAAAAATACCACGAATGGCAAAATTGATAGAACAAAATTTTGAAACACTTTGTGAAGTTGTTACTTTTTATAAAATAGTTAAATAAAAACAACATACATGTAGTGAGAATGTAACTAAGTATTTTTTGGATATTTTTTATAATTAATGATAGAAGAAATAGAATTAAATTTTAAAGGCAACCCGCGAGGTGACTCCAAAAGAACATTTTAAAAAGATTTTATTTTTATTTTTTTACCAAAACCACAATCTACTTTTCATTTATCATTTAAGAAAATAGAAGCGGCCTCCATATAGCAATACTAAACTCAACTTTTAGTTTTGCAGCTTTTAAATTTAGCCTTTTATTTAAATTTATAAAAGATAATAACTATGTGTTCTCTCAATTATTGAGCCGAATAATTTTTTTCACGTTTTAATCAACACTAACACAAAGCTCCAAATGATTCCTAATTTTTTTTGCTTAATTTAAAAATAATAATTTTATCTTACTCGTTACAACCAAACAAACCCTTATCACGTTTCTTTTTGATGTAACAATACCAATCAAACCTTTATCACGTTTCTTTTTGACGTAACAATACCAATCAAGACATCAGCATGACTTAGCCAACAATTAACATCTACTATCTTTTACTATGTCGCTTTCTATATCTTCTTAATGATTTTGGATCAAAATTATTTTCAATCTAAATTACAACAAGTGTAAATGACTACTAATATTATCCCACATCAAAAAAATAAAAAATAAATATTACAAAACACGATAATCTTAAATTTTTATTTTTATACGTCACAAAGCTAATATGTTGAAAATATGAATAATTGTATAATTACAATATTAAATAACTATGTTTTTCTGTGTGGAATATGTGTTATAATATTAGGAGTTATTTGCATCAGATAGAAGTTAGGGCAAAAGAATTTTGGCAAAAAAACATGATGGGAGCGGAAATAGGATCTTGTCTCCTTGGCGTATCTAATCTTGTGGTCGATAATCTTAATTTGTTTAATTTTTTATTTATTAACTTAATATATTAAATAATCTACGTAATATTAACAATTTTTCCCTGATAGCTCTATTTTTTAATTTTTATTGCGTTCGATACCAGAAAGTGCCAACAATATAAAATTTTTATTTAATAAATATCTTTCTGCAGTGGGGGTCTGTTTTGGAATAGCCTTTCTTTTTAAGTGCAACTATAAAAAAAAATACCTAAAAGTTTTATATTTTATTGATTTAGTCCAATCGTTTTGATATTTATCCATTTCATCCCCAAAGTTGTCTTATTTCATCAAATAGGTCCTTTTGGACCATTTCACCCTTCCCGTTATACACTATTAAGATTTTTATTTTAATTAATATAAAAGATACTAGATTAAAAGCTAAACTAAATAGAAAGTGCATATTATTAAATAAATTTAAAGAGTATGAAAAAAATTAAAATTAAAATAATAAATAATAATTGGCATAGCAATTTTTTCACTATTAAGTAAATAGTATAAAAAATTAAAAAAATATAGATTATAAAATTTATTAATAGTAGTATACATAAAAACTAACAAACTTCTTAAATTATAATTTTCATTGCACGATATAATCATAGATCTTTTATCTTTCTAGTTAATATTTTTATTTTCTTAAAAGATCATTAATTAAATAGAGCTAGCATTTAACCTTTCTCTCGATGCTAATCCTCTATTCTATATCAATGACACCAATTTTAGGTATTACAGTGAGTTATTTAAATTTAAGAGATGCAAATAATCAAAAATATTTTTAAAAAATTATGATAATTTATTTTTAGTAATACATGGAGTAAATTATTGGTTACTATTAGGTTAAAAAAATATTTTCATAACATTTATAAATCAATTAAATTCACTTTTTATTGAAATATAAGTGACGAAAAAAATAAATAGTGAAAAAACTTATATTAAAATTAATATTACAAATCAACTAGAGTCACTTTTTATATAAATTTAAATTATTTTAAATGATTAAGTTTTATTTAAAAGTTTATATTTTCTATTTAATAGTTTGTTTTTAGTTTAATATCAATTTTATG
>MKEJ01081836.1:0-10650 GCA_001753735.1 Embelia ribes | reverse complement strand
TTTATTTTTTATTTTAAATCTATTGAATAAAAGACTAAAATGCCCCAGCCACGTGGCACTAACAGATGACTTAACAGATAATGTAAAGTTGAGCATGACTTTGACTACTGACCTTAGGCTGGTATACTCATTGGAGATTATCTTAGGTTGGTGTACATCAAATGTGATAATCCTTAAAAAAATTACTTGGGGCAATATGTAAGGCCCTGAAAAGTTCAGCGACTAAAAGTGTAATTTGAAAATCAATCATATAATTTCAGTTTCCACGTTTTGATAATAAGCATTCTTTTGCCTTTCAAAACCTAGAAAGAGAGGAGGTGAGAGAAGAGGAAAGAGTCTATACACAAAACCCTACGAATCATAAAGTATAGCCGGTCCAATCATGAATTAGATATAGATTTGGACTTGTCTTACCGTTCTGATCGTTGCAAGATAAGTTTACATTAAAGTTGTTCCGTGACACTTTCATTTTGGTGGAGCCCTAAACCGCCAAATCGTTTCCAAATGGTTTTGATTTAAATCCTTAAAGATTTTAATGTTTTGGTTTCATTGCTTTATTTTTGGGGAGTTTTAACTGAATGGATTTAGTCAGATGATTGAGGAAAGATTGGAAGTTGGTCGAGTTTGGGCCAAAAAAGAAGCCGGGGGGGAGGGTTGCCAATTTGGTCCAACAGAGAGTCCCCAATCGAACGTGATCCTATCCTAATCGGACGGGACCCTATCCCAATCGGACAAGACCCTTCTAGAATTATTAAAAATGTTCAAAATCATTTTTAATATTTTTCCCATTGGTTTGATCGAATGGGACCCTTCTTTTTCCGATTGGGACCTCACCCTATTGTCAAAGATGATCCAAATCATTTTAAATATGTCTTTAAATGTGCAATAATGTTAAGTGATATCCAACTATGATTTTAATTAGTAAATGTTGACTTACACCCATCGATTTTTCATAGGTGAACATGAGATTGACGGTGCATCCTATAAGAGTGACCGATAGAGTTTTCAACCAAATCTTAGAGGTCCTTTGCTCATCGATTCACAGGTACGATTAGGATTTATAGTATGTGTGGTTAGACTTACAAGTCTTTATGCAATTGTGTGTATATTTTGTTGTTCTATGCTTGTGTGCTGTAATGCATAATAGACTTGGGTTGTAATGTACAAGGGTATTGGTTATATCTTATCAAATGTGTAAACAAAGAAAGTGTTAATAAGAACATAAATGGGGAAAGAAACTGTATTGAAGTGAATAGAAACATGTTTATATTTAGGAGGTGTCGTGTATTGGCACTATAAAATTTTCCAACACTTATAGGTTTTTAAGCGGGACATAGGAATAGTTATGGGTTCTAAACGAAACCTAGGGTAGGGAAGTCTATTCATTAAATCATTATGTGTAAAATCATGGGAGAGACACAACCTGTAGTGTGGGTGATTAACTGTGAAACTCGTAACAAGAGAAATAATAAGTTATATTGTATTGAGGGCACTTATTCTTTTGTTTTCCTTTTCGAGTATTCATATTCATTGTTGTGTTTTGGTTGATCATGTTCACAAGCATAATTTCTGGTTGTTCTACTCACAAGCATAGTAAAACTAACCGCCTGTTTAGGTTTATTTTATTCCCAAGCAGGGACGGCAATAAGTTGAGTATATATCCAGGATTACAGTTGGTGGAGCTCATTTGAGTCTATGGGTAGTAGTTACATTTTATTTTAGTGTTACAAGAATAATGGTCGGTTGATTTCAAAAACCGTAGACCATCAAACAAAGATGATATTTTGAGATTTTGGTTTTGTCAAATAAATGGGCAAACTGTTTTAGCCCGAGTTGATGATTTTTGAGATGTTGAAAAAATGATGTTTATTTGAGAAATTTTGTCTTCATTATATATAATGTTGTGTAAGTCATGTACTTGGAATGTGTTGTGAAATTTCGGGGAGTGACAGTTGGTATAAAAACTTAAGGTATGTATACTACCTTGGGAACTGGTAGGTGTCTGGTTAGGTATCCTCGAGTGAGTGACATCTAGAATTTGGGTAGGTGTCTATGTACTTGGATGCCTTATGCGTTGTATTGTGTTTTGGGTGCCTTGTGTGTTTGGATGCTTCAATCCATGAGTCGCATTTTTGTTTTTAGAAATATTTTTTCATGTAGAACTGGTAGTTTGTCTGAGGCAAAGGTCGATATTTTGCTCTGTGCTGGATAGTCAGGGGACGCCTTGCCGGTCCCACAAAGAGGTCTACCTATGGACAAAGTTGGGTGATAAATCACTGTAATTTTCTTCTAGAAGTTCTTTCACACTTAATTACAATGCAAACATGGGATTGATTCTAGTTATTTATGTTAATTTGACATCATAATAGTAAGATGTAGTTGATGTAATCGTAATCTGAGTAGTTGGTAAAGTAGTCATGGAAAGTTTGGAGGTGTTGTTCTTATACTGCATGTCCTTGAAGTGTTTCAAAAGACTTGTGCGAGCATAGAGAATTGATGAGAAGATAGTGGTTTGGGATTAGTTGGTTTTAAAGTTTTAGATTATGATGACGATGAATTCTAAGAGTATAGCAAGAAGGTTTTAGGAAATTGATGGAGTCAAATGTAACTCTATCACAGAGGAAGAAGATGAAAATATGACAAACAAATTAGCGGTAGTTTTCGGTGTATAAAATATTGAGTATGAGAAAACTGTCTTCTAGAAGTGACAATTTACTGACTACAAGACCTGGTGATAAGTGTGAGTTGCGGGTGTGTATGCCATATTAGATTGAACACGGGAAAAAAAACAAAAACTAAGTCCCTGGTCAGGGAAATATTTAGTAAATGTAGATGAGGTGATTGATTTAGTCACAAACTTTTGTGTGAAAAGTTATTAAACAATGAGTGATTCCAAGAATAATACTAGAGTTTTAGAAAAATTGCGAGCGAGTAGGAACCAATTAGTAATTGGTCAGAAAAAGAACAATCTTTAAATATTGATCCAATTGTTTTGATGTGTAATCGAACGATTATCTGAGTTGTACTAGTGGAGTTGGTAAATCAAAGATTTGGAGTGAGAGAGATGAATTAAAATTTGACGGATTGAGAATACTATGTGGAGTTTGTGAGTTATCTAGTTAGGATTACCTTTATGTAATCAAAATATCAGTATGATGAAACTTGTGATGAGTGTAGGAGTTACTTGGAACATAATTTTGCTAGTGACGGACAAGACTTCCTGACTATTGTACATAGCGTTGGAGGCACTCGAACTGAAAGTTTGAGAAATACAAAATTTAAGTTGAATTATGTAGTTAAGAAGATGAGAAACAAGTATGAAATATAGAGGGGTTGAGAATTATAAAAGATCCAAAGATAGGCCAGAAGATAGTATAAACTATTTGGAGATGGTTTATTTTGAAGATGGAGATGTCACCAGAGTAATATACCTTGTAAATATTTCCGCAGTCTGGGTGTAGAAGAAGTAGAGCTTGAGATTTATTGGATTTTGTAGCTTTGAGTGTCTTTTTGAGTTTAGATATAGTACGTATAGGATCTAGGTAGTTGAGTAGGTTGTGGTAGACACGATAGGCATGTGTTTTTATAGAATCCTAATTTGTTTTGGTTGCTACGTTTGGGAATATGGTTAGTAGACAATGTAAGAATGATAAGTGAGAGTTGTATGGGTGGTAAGAAGTGATGATTGCGGTGGAAGTATGTTTTACGATAGGAGAGGAATTGCATGCGTTTGAGCTTATTGGCAATCATGGATCGGTTATATAGAATAATTAGGTGTATTTGTGTGAGGCAAGGGATGATTAATGATGTTGAGCCAGAAAGAGGATGAGAAGATAGATCTATATAGCTTTTGGTTAGTGTTATTATAATGAGTACAAGGTTATGTTAGCTAGGTTAAGAGGTGAGTTTTAAGATTAGTGTATGGGTCTGATGGGAGGGTATGGACAAACTGGAATTTGGAATGAATTTTTATTTATCGAAAAGTTTATGATGAATGATGGATTGTATTAGACTTCTGTTAGAGTGTAGAACTTGAATAAGAAATATTCAGATTAACGAGTTAACTATTTATAAGAATTGTAGCAATGTGTGGGAAGTGCGGATAGTAAGATGAAGGCATTGAACATACGAAGATGATTTTATTGAGAGATCTGAGTAACTAAGAGACATAGTTGTGTAGTATGATAAGCTGGATGATCAGTTTGATATAGGTGGAGATCAAGTAAGAGTTATAGGACTACTTGTTGTGTGAGGACTTTGAAGATGTTTGATTAGAAGTTAGACCATAAAAGTTATTGGAAACAAAAATTACCAAAACTTGTGAGATCGATAAGTTTTGGGTAAGTCAAAGAGTATAAGGGGTGAGAAGAAAGTGTTGAAATGTTAAGAGTTCTGTGTTAAGATGGAGGGATAGGAATACATGTGAAGTTAGTATCCCAGAGATAATCAATAAGGAAATGTGAGATCCAAAACATATTAATAGTGTTGAGTTCATCAAGCGGGAGTTGTTGGTATGGGCAATGTACAATTGTTTTGGAGAATTTATGTAAATTAGAGATGTGGCAACTTAACCTTATGGGGACGTGTTGTTTGGTAGTATAGTTGAATGTGAGACATAGAGTAGTAGTATGGGGTGGTGGACTGAGGTAGAGTGATGGATGTGTATAAGATATAAACACCTTGGCGATGTTTGAAAAAGGTTATGGAAGACGAAAGACAGAAAGTAATGTTGGGAGAGCACTTGAGTAAAAAATAGCTAATACATTATTATTCAACTCCAAGGAGATTTCCGTAGATGAATTTGTTTAGCCATGTATGTTGCGAAGTCGTGGCACCAAGAAGATTTACGTAGATGAATTTGTTAGACCATGTATGTTGGGAAGTCATGGCAAATTGTAGAACTCCGTAGTGATGTAGATAAAAAAATTGTCTGAGCCTATTTGATAGGAGGCACTAGTTATGATTAGATGCCCAAGAATGTTGAGGAACTTTTGAGTATGGAGAGTCAAGTCGAGACATAGTTGAATATGTGAGAGTCTACATGTAGGTTAATTTCATTTTGATGCCAATTTTATGGAGAAATTGTGAATAAATTATCATTGTTTTGTCGTGATATGGCTAAAATTAATTGAGTTTTCCTAAATGAGAAGGTTGACTATTAACTGCTAGCAATTTGAAGTACAGTATGGTGAATTGTCTTGCGTGATAGAGTAGTTGGTTGAGATTGTTTTATGCAATTGGTCAATTTGTCTTGATCGTATTTTGTCATAGGTTGTTGTTTGGAATTTCAGGTGGTATGAATTAATTAGTGATAAAATGATATCACTAGGCGTTGTGTCAAATTTCTAACCCAAAGGTACGAGAGTTGTTCATTATCTTTGTTGTCATTGGTGTCATAATGTATTTCCGTGGGTGTAACGCCTATTGTTATGGATGTAATGTTGTGATATTATTAGTGTGGTATTGTATTGCCATTGATAGGAGGTAGCTCTATTATTAAGGTGGTTATCGTGATGGTAATGGATTTTTGGAGTAAGTCTATTTCAAGGGTTGATATAATTATTCTAGGCATCGCGAGCACGTCTATTATGAGGTTTGTTCTAGTCATTCTATACTTGAGGGATTGTTTGAGTGACTTAAGCTAACTTGTCATAAGATTTGATTGACATTTAATATGGTAGGTACGTCTATGTATACTTGTGGTATCCCATATGGGTATATAATTGGACGAGTTGTGGAAGTCGGGTAATGATATTGAGGGAAATTGAGCGTGAGTTGGGAATAGGAATGTGATGCCACTATTTTCGGGAATTCTTGGATTTTAGAGGAAGGAATACTAAGTACTTCAGATGATAAGTGAAGGATAAAGTTGAAATTCAAATAACAAGTTGGTTGTATGATTTGTGGTTGAGTGTCTGCCGGATTACAAAATTTGAGTGAGAAAGCGACCACAAAATTGTTGCCAAGATTGGTTGTATGTAGATGTTCTTAATGAGCATGTTATGAGGATGAGTAAAGCATAGTTGGAAGTTGTTGTGATGGGGTTTGGCTTAGATGTTTGGAGTTGTTTTAAGGAAGACCCAAACTTCGAGAGCGGAATTTTTTTTTTAGGGGGAAGAATTGATAGGCACTTTAAAGTTTAGAGGAAAAAAGTGTAATTAACTAATGGTGAGATTGAAAACCAATCATATACTTTCAGTTTTCACGTTTTGATAATTAGCTTTCGTTTGCCTTCCAAACCTAGAGAGAGAAGAGGTGAGAGAAGAGAAAGGGGTCTTTACACAAAACCTTACGAATCATGGAGGATAAATGGCCTAATCAACGAATTAGATGTAGATTTGGACTCGTCTTACCGTTCTGGTTGTTATGAGGTAAGTTTTCTTTAAAATTGTTCCGTGACAGTTCTGTTTGTTGGAACCCTAAACCGTAAAAATATTTCTAATAGTTTTTATTCGAATCCTTAATGATTTTAATGCCGTGGATTGATTTACCTTGTTCTTGGGGTGGTTAAATCAAAAAGATTTGGCCTGTATGATTGAGGGAAGATTTGAAGTTATTTGAGTTTGGCAAAAAAAAAAGGGAGTTTTGGCCAAAGTAATCCAAAGTAAGGGCACCCGATAGGACGGGACTCCTCCCGAATTGTCAAAATATGCAAAGTTATTTTTCACAAGTCTCCCACTAGCTTGATCGGATGGTTCCCCCTTTGGTTTGATTGGGACCCTTCTTATTTGACAAAAAAATGACTTTTATCATGCCTTTAAACATGCGTAAATATTAATTGCTATCCAAATATGATTTAAATAGACACATGGTGACTTATACCCATCGTTTCTCATAGGTGAATGTGAGATTTACGGTGCATCCCATAGGAGTGATTGCTAGAGTTGTCAACCACATCTTCGAGGAGTTTTGAGCACCGATTCATAGTTGCAGTTAGAATTTATTGTGTTTGTAGTTAGAACCACAAGTCTTTATGTGATTATGTGAAGTGGTATTGGATAATGTTATATCAGCCGAGTAAAAGTATTAATTAGAATATAAATTGAGAAAGAAATTGTATTGAAGTGAACATAAATGTGTTTGTGTTTAGGGGTGCCGTGGATTGACCCTCTAAAATTTTCCAACTTGTATAGGTTCTGAGCGGGATCTAGGGACGTTTAAAGATTTTAAGCAGGACCTAGAGACGTTTATCGATTCTGAGTGGGACTTAGAGATGTTTATCGGTTCTGAGCAGGACCCAGGATAGGGAAGTCTATCCATTAAATCTTTACTCGTAAAGTCACAGGAGAGGCACAACCCATGGAGTGTGTGAGTTAAAATAAGGTGTTAAATTGTGAAACTTACTTGTGGCCTTATTTCTTTCTTGAGATCTTTATGGTTATTTATGTTTACAAACATATATTTTCTTGTTGTTCTACTTGCAATCATAGTAAAACTAACCATCTGTTCGATTTTATTTTGTTATCCCAAGTAAGGGCGGGAACAGAGAGAGTTCATATTCGGGATTAGAGTTGATAGAGATCACTCGAGTCTATGGGTAGTAGTTTCGTTTTATTTTTTAATGTTACAAGAATAATATTTAGTTGTTTTAAAAAATTGTAGGCTGTCGAGCCAAGATGATATTTTGAGATTTTGGCATTTTCAAATAAATTGGGCCATTTATGAGATATTAAGACAATGATATTTATTTTAGAAAATTTGACTTTCATTATATGTGTTGTAGTGCAACTAGCATGCTCAGGAAGTGATGTGAAATTTCGGGGTGTGACAATGCGAGTTGGGGAAATATGAAGTAGCAATTGTCGATTATGTGATTGACATTTTGCAAAATAAAGGCGGTGCTGGCCACTTTGCAAAAATAAAACCCAATTCATTTGGTACATGTCCACTTAAGTCACACGTGTGACTTTGGGTGTGGAAGAGTACCCCTTTCAAAATCTTTATGCTTAAAGTCTTGAGCAAATGTGGTCTTCAGTTTGCGAAATATTTTCCCCAATCAATTATTCACGACCCAATTTGCCTCGATGTGATAGGCATGTGAATGTGACGATGCGATGTGACTAGAAATAATATGGTGTGACGATGCGATGCATTGACAATGAATTGGCATACCGAAGAAAAGATATGATAAAACGAATAAAGAACTTGGTGCATTTTTTTACAAAGATGTTTTCTATGATTTTTGAAATTACGTGGTTCTTTTTAAATACTTTTCAAAACTTTATGTTGAATCCATAAATATGTTACTTTTACTCAAAAAATATTCAAACCATCTGCTTTGTTTTTTGTGTGCAAACGTAGCAGATAGGAGAACAGTAATCCAATCATCATTGCACAGATCGAGAAAGAATTGACAAAGGTATGGAGGAAGACTTAAAGACAATTGAAGCCAGTGAGATGATAGAGTTAACTGTTAGTATAGTAAGTTTGGCGTAAATAAGCACTGGCCTTGCCAACCTTAGACGTAAATATCTTCCTTGTACTGTAGTGGTCCTGTAAATAAGTTAAGGTTTTTCTTTTTATGTAGTGACATATATTGTGTATAATCTCACGTACCGGGTCTTCGAGATTCAGGACGTGAAATTTAGGTTACACTAGAGGCCTGGTAGCTAAATATTGGAATAACTATCTTATATAGATAAGGTGTACTTCTCTCAACCAAGATAAATCTTATCAAAGCAATTGGAAATTTGTCATTTGATAGACATTCGAACATCTATCAAACGGATAGACTTGCTGTTCATCCAAACTTTAATGTGTTCAAACAACCTATTAAGTTTGTTCGAATATGATAAGGTAGTTTTGGTGAGAAAGTATCATTTTCTATTATGTATGGGGTTATTAATTTTGGGCACGTGTGTTAGGATCTTTTTTTGAGCCTTTGATGCCCTTTTAGGCCTCTATAACCTCTTACTATTATAACTATGGAGAGTAAGATAGTAATAGAAAGACTGTGGTTCCTCCCATAATGGGAGAGAGGAATGCCTTTTTCATGGTAATCAGGGAGAATGTTTACTATGTTTCACTTGGAGTTTCATCCATGGTGATGGGAGATGTTGAAGGAAGATGGTTTAATAAGGTTTGAGATATTAAGAAGCATGTGGAGTTAGTGATCGGCCAAGGAGCTCGTTGGTTATTAGGACTTAACCTTTGTTTGTGGTTATTCAATTGTGCATCTCTACCAGGTAATCCTTTATTGTATTACCTTTATAATTTGTTAGATAGTTCTCTGTCATTGTTCGCTTACACACAAGAGAGTGGTTTGTATCACTTGATTATAGCAACAAACTTTTGGTAGGTGTATAGTCTATTAGGTTTTTACTCTCTACTTGGGAGAGTTTTTTTTTTCTTGTTATATCGTTGTGTTATGATTGTCTTTATCTTTTGTTATATGTTCATATTATTGCTTGTATATTCTTGTCAAATTTACAGAGAATTAAAACTACATTGTCGGGTCTTTTATTCCCCTGCCTATCGCCTGGAAAGGGGAACAACTTTTCATTCCCAACAATAATGACTAAGACAATAGATATATTCTAAGTAATCTAAAATTTGTGCCATATCCTATTTTTGTTTTAATTATGACAAGTGGCACATTAATTTTTTAATACGGATCTTACTAATTAATAATATTTAATAGTAACTAATTTTAAAAATATTGCTATATTATGATTACTATTAATTTAGGATTCCATACCAATTTTCAAGATATTATAATAATCGATTAATAATATTTTAGAAATTGTCATGCCCTCGGAATCTGAGTACCATGGGCACGTAAGCTTTTAGAAAAATATTTTATAATTTGACTCAAGATTGACGCCCAAATCTACCCACAATGTAGACTTTACTCATGTATAATGTAAAATGCATAATCTAAACAACAATGAAGAAACATATATTATAAGTACCATGTTTTACAAAAGAGGGAGCCTTAACATACATAAACTATTTGAGGTAAAAGGCTATTTGGTTTTCAATAAACTATTTGAGGAAAAAGGCTATTTGGTTTTCAAAATACATGTCCTTGAAACACATTTACATTCCTATCATACTGACAATGCAACTTAAGCTCCGAGGGGGAACTGCTCCTTCTATTGCTTTGATATGATTCCCTATGTCACACTCATAATTTCTCCTTAAAAACTTGGGGGTGTGAGATAATAATAAAGCAACGAAATGAAGCATAATACTACGAAGTACACGAATATAAAAATAGATACAATGACTATTCAACATTTCCACGAACCCCAACGAATAAAACAAAAGCTACATATATACATCAAGTCTTATAGTAGCTACAACAATATACATCTTATTTATATAATTATACAATGACTACGACTACGAGGTAAACATCCGAGTTTACAATATAAAGCTTCAAACTACTTGCTTGACAAAAGAATAAGTACATATACATGCTCAACTACGACCTCAAATAGACAAAATAAATATGATAAGTAAAGGTCGCAACTACAAAAGTATAAGCAGGTTCCATCAAAGTAAATCCATGCGTATGATGCATGATCCAAGTTAGCCTCCGTGCCTACAAAACAAATTGAACAACGGCATAAAAAATTGGAATACATGTTAGATAACCAATCAATAACTTAAATATGAGCTTATGTGGTCTCAAAATGTATGCACATA